>JAPQWV010001131.1:0-121254 GCA_027422505.1 Craterostigma plantagineum
TACAGCGTTTCCCTGCCCTCGGGTAGTCTTCTCTTCGTGTTTTAGAGGATTTGATCTCTACCCGAACTTCTTCACGTAGCATCTCCTAGCCATCTTACGATCTCCTAAAACTTCCCCTCTTTGTCTCCCACGGGGGAACTTTATCTTCTGGTGAAGTGCGAGGCAATAGCCATGAAGGAAGTGAGGGCTGGTCTCCCGAGGATGACGTTGTATGGGCTCTTCCCGTTGATGACCATGAATGGCGTGATCCGTGTTTTCCTCATGTCACCCTCTTCCGAGGGAGAGTGGTAGATGTAATATTCCCATTGCCTCGATACAATGTCCCGTGAAGCCGAATAGGGCGTTTCTACTTGTCCATAGGGTACGCTCCTATGTCCATCTGATCAAGGGCCCTCTTGTAAATGATGTGACGGAGCTCCATTGTCAACGAAAACTCTGCCAACGTCATGATTGGCTACCTCTGCTCGAATGACTAGGGCGTCTTCATGGGAGTCGTCGCCTCCATGAAAGTCTTCGGGACCAAAACTGATGGTAGGGCCCGATCGTTTGCTTCCTACTTTGATTTCGAAATTTTCCAAGCGGCGGACTCCTGCCTTCCTTGCCGATTGGAGTCTCCTCCCGTTGTCCTCCTGATATGATGTTGATCTGACGCGGCGCAGGTTTCTCCGGAGATCTCCGTCGTCCTGCCTCCCTGTTGTCTTGATTCCTTTGATTATCATTTCCTCCGGGCCTCGAACCTCGTCTATCTTCCCTTTCTGGCGTCCTCCTCCGAGCTTCCCTGGGACGGTCTTGTCGCCGTGTTAGGACGGTTTCCGATCCCAGGGTATCGGGTTTAGTCCCGAAGCCCCCTTCAACTCCTGTCAACTTAGCTCGAGCCTCAGGGTTGGTTGCAATTAACTTCTCTAGTTCTCGATTTAATTGGAAACATTCCTCCGTGGTATGCCGTACTCGTGATGGTAGTTACAGTAAGTGTCGGATATTGGTCGTCTCGGGTTACCATCGATATAAGGTGGTCGGCGAAGAAAGTTGTTTTCCTCGCATATCTCCAACGCCCGTATTTTGTTTACGCGCAATTTCGAGTAATCAACCGTGGGGAGTGGAGGCACCGGATAGGGGCGATCTTCCCTTCGGGGAACACTCTTCGGTCCTGGTTTCTCGGTGGGGCTTTTTCGGCGCTCCCGTGGGGGACTCTTGCGTTTTCTTTCCTCGGGTTCCCGAGCCTGTGATTCTTCTACTCGAACATATTTCTCAACCCGAGCTATCCGTTCTTCTACTGTGGTAGGATACTTCTTCACCAATGATCTGAACAGATCCCCGTCCCTTAAAACCGTGGTGAAACGCCCCGATAAGCAACTCGGGCGCTATGTTGGGGACCTCCATCTTCACCTGATTAAAACGCCGAAAGATAGTCTCTTAAGCTCTCCCGATCAGCTTGTTTTATGTTTAACAACTTTACTGCAGATGAGGGACGTCTTCTGTTGCTTGAAAAGTACTTCAAGAAGTGGCTGGTTAGGTCCATGGAAACTTCTAATTCCTCCTGGGGGCAAAAGAGTAAACCATTGTTGGGCCCTCCCGACAGAGTGGTCACGAAGAGCCGGCATTTGACGGGGTCGCTAAGTTGATACAACGCCGCATTTCCTTCGAAAGCAGCTAAATGGTCTTCCGGTGGCCCGGAAACCGTCATATTTCCTCATTTCAAAAGATCGGAAGTGTTCGGGCAGTGGAGCCGCGAGCACCTCGGGAGAAAACGGTGAAGCCCGAGGGACGATTGGGACTTCGGCGGGTTTGCGAGATTTTGAAGCTGGCGAATCTCCTCTCTCATTTTTTCCAAGTCGGCTGCATGTTGATCGGCGCGCTGTTGGTCAGTGCGTTGCTGGTCAGTGCGCTGCTGGTCAGTGCGTTGCTGGTCGGCACGTCTCCTTCTCTCCGCTCGAGCTCTCCTCTGCATCGATGCCAGGGTGTGGTTACCATCACTACGTTCTCCAGTGCCGGATTGGGCGTCTCGCTCGCCGTTTGTCTCGTGTTGGCCTTCCTCACGCCTGGCGTTGCGTCTCCATTCTGCCCGATGCCATTCCCTCTCTGGTTCCTTTCGGCCATCAAGACTCCTACGTCATTCCCGATTCTCCGCATTTCTTGCATGATGGTGGCGAACATCACGGCTGGATCTGCCGGGTTCTGCCCGTTACCGTCGGGTGGCGGCACATGATCATTCTCGACAACTACCATACTGAATTTCTATTAATGAGAAACCTAAAACGTTCCCACAGACGGCGCCAAGTTGATACCGCCGAAAAATAGATCTACCACGTCGGACAGCTAACAGACTTATTCCCGCCTAGATTCCACCGCGCGCGTCACCTAATCACTCGAAAACAGAATAAGGGTTGGGGGTCGTTTGCTCTCTTGCCTAGGTCAAGAGGGTAATTTCCATGTTCCAGGTGTAAAGTAACATCAAAAGGGTGGTATGTAGTGTGTTTTTGTGAGTAATCATTTGGCAGAGTAACAGTAGGATATGTAAGAAATCAATACCTGTTCTTGAGTACCTTGGCAGTATTTATAGACTTCTGTCCATGGCGGTTGAGACCCACGTTCCGTAATTCCAGGGGTCGAACTCCCTCGTCGCCCATGATGGCATATCTTCTTGATGGGCGGGTTTTTAGACGGTTATCCCTCCCACGTTCGGTTAATGTGATTATGGGAAGTTACCTTGGTTTGGGGGTCTGCTTTTCCGAAGAAAGTATCCCTGCCCTCGGTCAACTTGCCCGAGGGACCGAACCGAGCTCTCTCTTTTTCTCGATGGGATCTGCTGGGGCGCCCTAGGGCCGGGAGTCCTCGGGATGTAGAACCGAGGGAGCTTCAATGTCCTACTTCCTATGGATTCGGCCTTATAGTCCCGAAGCACGTATCCATGGTGAGATCATCTCCTAGCAGGGTAGTTGGGTCGGTTGAGATGGATCGGGTATTTTGCCACGGGGTCGGTTAGCCCCGAGGGTAACAAATTACAAAATAACTATCGAAAGATAGTTAGAAATAGGGTGTTTCAAATGTCGGTTAACCTACCGAACCGAACCGAAAGTCTCGGTTCGTAACGAATACCGAACCGAAAAATTTCGGTTCGGTATTCGGTTTTCATTTTGATAACCGAATAAATTTCGGTTCGGTTTCGGTTTATTACCTCGGTAAACCGAACCGAACCGAAAAAACCGACTCTAATTTTTTTTTTTTTTTTATATACATATATATATTATTATATAAAATATATAATGATATATATGTCTTATATTTATTATATATCCACCATATTTAATAAAACAAGAAAAATATTCGAAAGTTTATATAAATATATATATGAAATATATATTTCTAATATAAAATATTTAATAAAGTATGAAAATAATGAGGTAAATTAAAATTTTATACAAATATATAGGATAATGTATATTTATAACATAGATAATATTATTTTTATTTTTTTATTAAAATTCGGTTTTTCGGTTGGTTTACCGAATCGAACCGAAAAAAATTCGGTTAAAACCGGAACCGAACCGAATTTTGGTTCGGTTTTCGGTTTATAAAATCCTTGAACCGAACTTTCGGTTTCGGTTCGGTTCGGTTCGGTTACAACCGAATGAACACCCCTAGTTAGAAATCAAGCCTAGAAAAACTATGAATCATACGATCCTACAAACCTACTAAGTCCATAGACTTTTGCAAAAGATCACTAGGCTAAACAGGCACTCTCGTGATATAAACTCGCTCAAACTTCGCTCGTAATTTTCTTGTCTATGCGGCGTCCTCTTTCGTCAAAGTGAAGTCCCCTTATATATGTTTTCGACTTGGGCAAAACTTCGCCAATGACTTAGTAACTTCCACTAACGTCCAATAAGGTGAGATGGTTTGTTAGTTACCATTAGGGCTTGACTTGGTAAGCTCCAATGACTCGATCTTAACTTGTACTCCAATCTTCCTATATTTAGTAAGTTTCATTCCTAAGTTAGCTCCATCTTATCCACACGTATTGTTGAGAATTTCAGTCCCACATCTGAAAATTAATATCACCCGGCTCAGTATATAAATCAAAGAGGCCTCTCCACCTAATACCAATTGGTTTTAGGATGGAACCCTCAATTCCAACATGGTATCAGAGCGCGTTCGATCTGCGTCTTATCACGCATATTTCACTCATCGTCACCCGATTTCATATGTCCACGGTTAGGCTTTGAATCATGCACACGTGAGGGCGCGTGTTGAGAATTTCAGTCCCACATCGGGAAATTAATATCACCCGCTCAGTATATAAATCAAAGAGACATCTCCACCTAATACCAATTGGTTTTAGGTTGGAACCCTCAATTTCAACACGTATTCCACACGCTTTTTGTACATTTCCATGTATAAATCTCAATATATTATGAACCAAATAACAACGATTTCTGCTTCATCAAGGCAAAATAAATCGTTTATAGGAGCCATCAAGTTTTAACAATACGGATCGATCCTCAAATTTGATAAAATTCTGCTAACATGCTGCTGCTTCTTATATACACTAAGTTGACGGGGAATACTATAAGTGTAGCAGTGTAAAGGGCTCGATGAAGATAATAAGGTGATGTAAAGACATAGATCAGAAGAACGAAGAAATAGGAAGACTGACTGAACAACGGAAACAATTACAAGAAAAAAAATATACATGAAACAAAGAATGAAAGGCTAGGGCTAGTGCGTTTTCGCCCACCCATGTTGTATGAATAAAGCCGATGTTGTTAGGCAGAGAAGTAGGAGTATCTACGTACACCCTTTTACGTATATCTATTCAAAAAAACAAATAAAAAAGTGTAACGAATGTTTATTTCTCCATATGATTCTATTTCCTCTCATTGCAGCAACTTCCCTAATGTGCCGAGGAGATGAAGACCTTTGAACCCTTTACTAAACTGCCGGCGATCGAAGCCTTGCAAACCTTTCCCTTGGGACTCGGGACCCACGTGCATCCGTTTGGCGACGGAGGCTTAACCGCCCCTCGAAAAGACGGCAACAACAAAAGATGTGTAATAACTTGTCTCCATCGACTCTTTGCTGTTGTTGTTCTCTTACGTCTTCAAGAATTCGAATAGCTTCGTTTGGTCTTATTACGCCCATGAATGTAACCGTTAACATGATGAGAATGGCTATGAGTCTGCAGTGAGATCCCATTGTGTTTCGAAGTGTAGATATTGTCGAGCTTGAGATGTAGGCATATGTATAGAGTGCACGGGGAAAGAAAATACAAATTAATATGGTTATATAAGAAGATTATAATTGCTATTAGTGCACGGAGGATTTGACTGTTGACCGACACATTTGAATGATACTACTAAATATATAAGAAATTGAACGAGACTTTGATGTTGAATTCGTGAAAATTCATACAGTTGATTTCTCATTCCGGCAGCCTAAATGTGAAAGGGCGGCTCGTATTTTCATTTATTAATCGCCAGCGTCGTAGGTTTAATAATAGAAAAGCGCATATTATCAATTAATATGGGTACTACTAGGGGTGGTAAACAGGTCGGGTTGGGTCACCTTCGGGTTCAACCCGTTTAATAAACGGGTTGAAAACTTCAACCCTAACCTGACCTGTTTACTTAAACAGGTTGAAAAATCAAACCCAAACCCAATCTGTTTTAACCCTAACCCAACCCGCCAACCCGTTTAAAATTAAAAAGAAAAAGAAATAACAAAATTGACAGAATTATAACTCCAAATTAAACTAAAAAAGGAGAACTAATGCAACTTTTTTGCGAAAACATCATTTGTGAGCGTGAGAGTGGATAGAGAATCAGGGTTAATCCTTTTATTTTATTTATATTATAATATTTTAATAATATATATTATTCGGGTTAAATGGGTTGATTTTAGGTGATTTCGGGTTGGTTTCGGTTGAAACTCCGAACCCTAACCTGACCCACTAATAATTGGGTTGGGTTCGGGTTTACCCATTTACTTAAACAGGTCAAAAATGCTAACCCGAACCTGCTATTTTCGGGTGCGGTTCGTGTCGGGTTGGCGGGTCGGGTCGATTTTTAACAGCCCTAGGTACTACTATTGACACCCCTTAGGGGGTGAAAAAAACATTGAAAATTGTGGATGTTTTTTGAAATTCTAGATATCTATGTGTAATTCATCAACATTAATTATAAAGCATTATTTATTAATTTTTTCATTGGATTCGCCACTTATTATTTCCAAATTTTCGACAATGACTAATTAACTAATTTATTTATCTTTATCATGAATTCAAAATTAACACCTTCGAAGATTACTAGATTTTAAAATTACTAATGTTAATAACTAATTTTAAGAAACACTCATAAAATATAAAATTTGTTATTACTTTACAAATAGAAATAAATAAATAGATACATTATCTCGGGATTAATATATGTTTAAAATATTGAACTAGTAATCTGTAATAACTTATTTATATTTTTAAGTCATAGAATAATAAGCCAACAATTGACTAACGAGTTTTTGATCTCATTTGTTTGATATATGGTAAAAGAATAATTTAAATAATAGTTATCACATATGAGATCAAAACTCGTTAGTCAATTGTTTGCTTATTGTTAATAATACTACTAAAGAGTATTTAAGAATAAAAAAACGGGCTGAAAGTACCTTGATGCTCTTGAAAATTGAACAAATCACTTTTGATAATAATAGAGTGTGATAATAAATGTTGAGTGTAATAAATAGAGAGTGATAATAAATAATGTGGAAATAGAATTTTAGGGGTGCATATAGAATTTCCTTTTTAATTATAGACGCAAGAACATGCATCATAATATCGTCACAGCATGGATAACGTGATTTAGTATACATGTATATAATATTATATTCAACACGTGGATTTAGGAAACTACGTTCGGAACACGTTATGTCAATAGGTTCAAATGTTGACCTAATTTCTTCCAAAAAACATGTTTACCTAATTGATTATCAACATCAGTCTTGCAATAAAGTTCGCCAAATTTTGGATATGGTGGGCTTGAAAGTTTCAGAATATTCATAACCTTGTTATGTGAAGCTATAGCTTTTTATCTCCCAACCCAATAATTAATATAAATAAAAGGTGCATATACACATAAAAGAAATTTCATTTTGATATTTCAAAAGAAATCATAAGTCATTGAGGTAGTGACAATGACAAGCGACGTATAATACGTTATAAAACAAAAGCAAATTCCGACCAAACATCAAGCCCGCCGCAGATATGAAACTTGATCATCATCCGTTTCTTCAATTTCTCTCACCGCCTTTTCTTCCATAAGGCATTGTACATCACAAATTGGTTACTCTTTCAATATTAAAATTCAACATATACCGGCGTGTTTATTGAGTGGCAAGCAAACGCTAACTTTTTTAGAGGTCCCCATACAATATAATAAAATTCTTGATAAGCTGCCGAGATTTCTTCGTTCCATTATGTGATGGTTGAAAAGGTCACTAAACCGTAATCGACAGTCGTGACAACGCTGCCTTCGTTGTTGCTGTATGTGTTAATTGGTTGGCTTTTGATGTGGTGAATAATGTGTAATGCAGCTTGGTTTTGAATACCTTCCATAGCTTCTTACAAGGTACGAGCCTCGTCACAGAGAGAGAGAGAGAGCCTAAATCTTTACAAGAAAATCGAATAAAGTACAATGTAAAACTCACCAAGCTCAGATTTAGAAGATTTAGAAGATAGCATCATATGTATCAGAAAAGAACACGTGTTATAACAGTGGAGTATGCTCTGACTGGTAGCGATGCTCATGGTTATTTTGGCCGATTGATCTTCCAATATGCTAGTTTCAACAACTCTCGTTCATTACACTTCTTCCTAGCTGCTTGGCCTGTAGTGGGTATCTGGTTCACTGCTTTAGGTATAAAAGTGACTCAAAAAAGAAATGTTAGTTCTAACAAAAGCAGTTATAATACTAAAAGATTCGAAAAGTGGCAAATATTCAAAAGAAAAAATGCTCGAACGACGAATCTCTTTATGATAAACAGATCCTTTTTGCAAGTTCGTTATTACGGGTAGTTCCTACAAAGGATCGGACTAATGACGTATACAGTACTTGAATTCTCGATGTAGATGCTACATAGTTGGTTCTCATCCTTCAGAGACTACGAGTGTAATAGGAGCATCCGTCGACAAAAGGATCACCCTAAGATGATCATTTCATGGCTATTGAGATCGCTATCGGTCACCAGGAGTATTTAGCCTTGCAAGGTGGTCCTTGCTGATTCACACGGGAGCCTACGAATTTTAAACAGATATCACAACATACATAGCAGCCCCTATACAAATCAAAAATCCTACCCACAATTGCGATTAGCTTGTAAAAACTTCTGTGCCTGCAAATCTGCAGCTTTCTCCGAAGCCATGGCTGTAATGACTGAAGTCTTGACCTCCCAAGCCGTGTAAGGATAACCTTTCCTCGCGTAAGAGTTTATCAGAGCAGCTGTGGACTCCTTCACAAGCTCCCAGTAGACGTACTCTGCGCCACCGCCGTCGTTTCTCGACGATGCTGCTTCTAGAAGCGTCGTGTCCTTCTTGAATCGCAGTTCGAAAACCCTCGAGCCGAATATCTTGGACAAGGTCGACTTTGGGTGCACCATCTTAGGCCATGACTCTGCTCTGCTGCTCCAGTACCTAATAACAGCACACCGAACTCAAACAATGGCATTGTAAGAGTGTATATCATAATTTCAAATCTCAGGCGAATACATGCTCTCAAACGCTTCCAATCTGAGCAGGGCCTTTCTAAGTGATGTCATAAAAGGCTAAAGATTCAAACTTTACCACGACCCATATGCAGAAAATGGAGAAAATTACAAGCCAAAAAAAAAAAAAAGAAAAAGCGAAAGAGATGAGAGCAAACGAGGTTTACTGTGGAGTGCATCTTCCTCTGGGTTCTTGTGTAAAGGAAGCCAGGTCTACGCGGCTGAGCTGAAGCGATTGTAAGAACTAGAATGAGAAGGAAACAGAGAGATTTAACCTCCATTACCGTCCAAAATCTGCGGACATTGTAGTACTCTCTGTCTGAGATTTTTGTCCAGTTTCCAATGAAGTGTTGTGCTTTTGGACTCTGTGATGCGCGGGCAGGGGTCACAATATTATACAATATGTCGCCTCGTGACTAGTGCGGTGCGTATTTATTCTTACTTTCTTTTGGGTTTCGGGGTTTGATTTAATAAATCTTGCAAGTTACTATATCGATTTAATCTTGAAAAGACTAAAAAGTAATCTTACCAAATAAAGTGTGTTTCTTGGACTAGCCTACTCTCTCTGCTTTCGGACCAAACTTACAGTCTTTGGACCACGTGGAGGAGGCTGTACTTGAACTACTCCCCCAATTATTCATACTTCGACAGCAAACCAATATACATACTCTTGTTTCGTTACTGCTGAAGAAGAGTAGTCTCTCTTGCCTCCAAAAACTTTGTTGGTTCCGGTGTTGGCGTCTGGTCGGTGGCGCTCGTAAAACTCGAACAGAGTTTGGTTATACGTCGAAGTCGAGGCACGTACGTCGTACGCTTTCCGTAAGACGTTATTGCCCCGTATTTCAGTGCCTCGGGTTGTCGCAATACGTCCCGAAGATACAACGACTTCAGGAATTTCGAAACGTCGCACAGCGTAACGAAATTATCGGGCGAATCTACTAAAGACTCGAGCCTTTCTTGCTTTATTATTAACTTGGACTAGTATGCACTAACTCTAGAATGTTTGGGTGTGATTGAATGAATTTCCAATTCGTCAGGGGTCTATTTATAGCTTTCCAAAGGTTGCTGGGGTCAATCTGCGAATAGCTGCAACTGTTGGGCTATTCTGGCACCCTTTGACCTTTTAACCAGGGGTCATTTCGCGAATAGGCACAACTTTCGGGCCCCTTTGGAATAGGTACCCTTTCAGCCCATGCGGTTCGATCCTAGCCGAACCGACGCGACCCACCGGACCACAACTGGTCCACCCACGTCACTTTGCCTAGTCAGCGCCACATTGCCCTTTTACGCTTACGTGTCATTGCCACGTCACCTTCTCATGCCCGCGTGTTATTGCCACGTCATCAATCTCGCCATGTCACAGGAAGCTTTCACCACCACCACGTGGAGCTCTATCTAGTCGACACGTCATCGCCGGTGCCACGTCACGTCGGTGCCACGTCATCATCACTGCCACGTCACGGAGCATAAATTTAATTCCGGGTTTGGGATTGGGCTAGCGGGCCGCGCGCGTGGGCTTGGGCCGGGCTCGCCGTGGGCCATTGAGCCCACCTCTTAAGCCCACCACTTGAGCCCACCACTTGTTTGATGAGTAGTGAGGGGTGTCTATATATATAGTGGAAAAAGTTGATGTGTTTTTCCAATGTGGGACATTTCACACCCCCTTTATACACTATCAATCCACTTTATAAATTATTGGGCCGACTTAAATAATTAATTTCTCATTCACCCGATATCGGTTTTGAGCGTATTAATATTCGTTAGATTTCCCTCGAAACGTAGATTCGTAATCTTTCAACGATTTCTCGTTTTGGTGACCGATGGCTTCTCGATTTAATTAAATTTGTTTCTGCTTTTTATTAGTGGGTTAATTACCCACTTGGGCCCAAAGCCCATCTTGGGCTCAATAATCCAACAATCCCCCACATGAATGGAAATTAATGCAAATGCTATGCATGCTGACTCTTGCAAGAAAGTCCCGACGACCCATCACTGCATCGGGATAGGTAGCTTGTGGCTTTGAACCTTCCCTAGTGAAATACTATCGGGTTTACTCGCTGCTCAGTGAACGTGATGGGCGGCTTTTTGTGTAAACCAAGACAACAGTATACACACAATGATGAGTCTGATCTCTTTTCGATTCTCAAGTTGTGTCCGTTTCGACCGTGGATCATATCTCCGATTCATAAGTGTTTTCCATTGAAACGGCCCCTCTTCACACTTATATAGGTGACCGACTATTAGGACTTATCCTGGAGTATCCCGAAATACTCCACCAATTTGGTATAGTCATCACTAAAAGCATACGTGCTTACCCTAACCACACGTCATCGGGAAATTACTTGGGCAGCTGTCGAGAATGGGACTTTATTAGTTTCCAAGTATACTACTGAACTAATCACAGCTTAGTTGTCTCATTGAACCAAGTTTGTGGGATCTCCACTCATCGAGGTTGAGTTACCACTGTTTCGTTATTTGGTGTGTGGATTTAGTCCCATTCCCCTTACTGTGTTTTTAACTGATCTCTAGCTATGCCTTTTGTCAGCGGATCCGCAATATTTTCCTTGACTTTACATAGTCGGTGGAAATTATTCCGCTAGAGATAAGCTGTCTTACGGTGTTATGTCTCCGACGAATGTGCCGAGACTTACCGTTATACATACAATTTTGTGCCCTGCCGATAGCCGCCATGCTATCGCAGTGAATCATAATTGGTGGCACAGGTTTATTCCAACACGGAATATCCTCCAGAAAATTCGAAGCCATTCTGCTTCTTCACCGGCTTTATCTAGTGCGATGAACTCCGACTCCATCGTGGATCGAGCTATGCACGTTTGTTTGGAGGACTTCCAAGAAAGTGCTCCTCCACCGATGGTAAATATATAACCACTCGTGGATTTGGAGTCTTTACTATCAGATATCCAATTTGCATCGCAATACCCTTCTAGTACCGCGGGATATCTCGAGTATAGTATGTCGTGATTAATAGTGTGCTTCAAATATCTTAGCACTCTTCTTAGTGCTACCCAAGGGCTACTACCCGGGTTACTTGTAAACCTACTTAGTTTACTAATTGAGTACGCTATGTCAGGTCGAGTGCAGTTAGACAAATACATCAGACTGCCAATCACCCGAGCGTATTCGAGTTGCGATACAGGCTCTCCTCTATTTTTGGCTAAGTATACGTAGTGTCCACAGGTGTCTTAGCCGGAGGATCATCGAAGGCGTTAAATTTCTTTAACACGCTCTCAACATAGTGAGATTGTGTAATCACAATTCCTTCGGACGTCTTAGAGACATTTATTCCCAAAATGACGTCAGCCAATCCCATATCCTTCATACTGAAATGATTTTTCAGCATATTCTTTGTATTCACGATTATTTGTGACTGCTTCCCATGATTAACATGTCGTCTACGTACAGACAGACAATCACAAACTCATTGGGTGTGCCTTTTATATAAACGCATTTATCACACTCATTAATCTTAAACCCTACAACATCGTCATGTCGAACTTCTCGTGCCACTGTTTCGGCGCTTGCTTAAGCCCGTAAAGTGACTTCACGAGTCGGCACACTTTATTTTCCTGCCCGGGTACAATAAACCCTTCGGGCTGCCTCATATATATTTCTTCCTCGAGTTCCCCGTTTAGAAAGGCCGTTTTCACGTCCATCTGGTGTATCTCGAGGTCATACAATGCTGCTATAGCGATCAAGACCCGTATGGATGTAATCCTTGTCACGGGTGAGTAGGTATCGAAGAAATCGTACCCTTCCTTTTGATTAAATCCTTTAGCTACTAAACGAGCTTTATATTTTTCGATTGATCCATCGGTCTTAAGCTTCCTTTTAAGGACCCATTTGCATCCTAAAGGCTTGCACTCCTTTGGGAGATCTACCAGCTCCCACGTATGGTTTTGCATTATGGACTCAATCTCGCTATTCACAGCTTCTTTCCAGAACGGAGCTTCTGGACTAGACAATGCCTCTTGCAAAGTCCGTGGTTCATCATCTAACATATATGTTAGGAAGTCAGGCCCAAACGATTTGGCCGTTCTCTTACGTTTGCTTTGCCGTGGTTCCTCGTTTTCTTGAGGCGAACTCTCCACGGCATCGTAAGTTCGCTTATTATAGCTTATTTCTTTCTTTTCCTTATTTGGAAAAATATTCTCGAAGAATACTGCATTTCTCGATTCAAATATCATCCCTGAATTCATTTCAGGGTTTTCTGATTTGTGCACTAGAAATCTATATGCACTACTGTTATTAGCATATCCGATGAAAATGCAATCAACAGTCTTGGGTCCTATCTTTACCTGTTTAGGTTTAGGTACTTCGACCTTTGCTAGGCACCCCCACACTTTCAGGTAATTGTAGGACGGAGCCCTACCTTTCCATAGCTCGTATGGAGTCTTTTCTTTCTTTTTGTGTGGCACCATATTCAGAATGCGATTTGCCGAGAGGATTGCTTCCCCCCACAAGTTCTGAGGTTGCCCAGAACTGATCAATATAGCATTCATCATCTCCTTAAGAGACCTATTTTGCGTTCAGCAACGCCATTTGACTGAGGTGAATAAGGCGCGGTTGTTTGATGAATAATGCCGTGCTCTTGGCAAAATTCTTCGAACGGCGCTACGTATTCTCCTCCTCTATCACTTCGAATTATTTTAATTCTTGAGTTTAGTTGATTTTCAACTTCACTCTTATATCTTTTGAAGGCATCAAGAGCCTCGTCCTTGCCACTTAATAGATATACGTAGCAAAATCTCGTGCAATCATCGATAAAAGTAATAAAGTACTTTTTTCCACCTCTAGTCTGCACGAACTTCAGATCACATATATCAGTATGGATCAATTCTAGAGGCACACTACTTCTCTCAACAGAGAAGAACGGTGCCTTGACCATTTTTGCCTCGACACAGATTTCACACTTTTGTTGTGTGTCGACTTCCATTTGTGGAAGCAGGTTTAAACTTATTAATTTTTTATTTTATTTAAACCCACGTGTCCTAATCTATGATGCCATAAATTGGAACACTCAACCAAGTAAGATGAATTTTCTTTATTATTATTAGCGAGCTCAATCTCGCGTATTACAGGCATTACATTCATCTTAAAGAGCCCCTTCTCGAGGTAGTCCTTTCCTACGAAATGACCGTTTTTGGTCAGTACATATTTATCGCTTTCAAACACCTGCCTAAATCCGGCTTTGCTCAACAGGGAGCCGGACACCAAGGTCTTGCGGATGTCTGGCACATGCAGTACGTCCACAAGAGTGAGTCCCTTGCCCGAGGTCATCTTCAGCACTACCTTCCCCAATCCGACGATGTCAGAGGTGGTTGCGTTGCCATAAACAGCTTCCTGCCTGAGATAGGGATGTAGGTCGAAAACATCTCCTTGTCAGAGCAGATGTGGCGAGTCGCTCCAGAGTCGATATACCACGATCTAGGATTGTCTACCACGTTGGCCTCGTATACGACGGCAGCTAGGTCCATCTCTGTCAGATCTGTCCCCAGCTTGGCCTCGGTAAGGTGAGCTTGGCTCTTTTTGCTCTTTTTCTTCAGCCGACAGTCCTTAGCCATATGCCCAGGTTTGTCGCAGTTGTAGCAGTTACCCCTAATTTTGTTCGGCTTCTGCTCCGTCGTATTTGGCCTCTTGCGCTTTTTGCCGGTGCTAGACTCGACCAGGTTCGCACGTACCTCGACACTACCCCTTTTGTTCTTGGCCTCGATCCTTCGATTATCTTCTTCGAGTCGAAGCCTCACGATCAGGTCCTCAAGCCCCATCTCCTTCCGCTTGTGCTTGAGGTAGTTCTTGAAGTCCTTCCATAGGGGCGGCAGCTTCTCTATTATAGCAGCTACCTGGAAGGATTCGCTGATCTGCATATTCTCCGCGTGTATATCGTGGATTATTAGTTGCAGATCACGGACCTGGTCCAACAATGGTTTGGAGTCGGTCATCTTATAGTCCAAAAACCTACCGACAATGAATTTCTTCAGTCGGCATCATCGGTTTTGTACTTCTTGTCCAACGAGTCCCACAACTCTTTAGCAGTTTTAGCGACCGCGTAGACGTTGTATAGGGAGTCGTCCAAGGCGTTCAAAATATAATTACGACACAGAAATCATAATGATTCCACGTGTCCAACGCCGCCTGTTGTTGTGCGTTCTCTTCGGGTACGGCGTCGTCAGCGGCACCGTCGGTGTTCACCTGGGGCGGGAGTTCTTTCAGAAAGCGCACCAGGTTCAGAGTCGTCAGATAAAATAGCATTTTTTGTTGCCATCTCTTGAAATCGGCTCCGTGAATTTCGCCGGCTTTTCGGCGTGGTTGCTACCCGTCAGCGGTACGGCGGTGGGAATATTCGCTAGCATCGCCATCGATCAGACAGAATAACGTCTTACGATTGTTGTTTCCGGTGTTGGCGTCTGGTCGCTGGCGCTCGTAAAACTCGAACAGAGTTTGGTTATACGTCGAAGTCGAGGCACGTACGTCGTACGCTTTCCGTAAGACGTTATTGCCCCGTATTTCAGTGCCTCGGGTTGTCGCAATACGTCCCGAAGAAACAACGACTTCAGGAATTTCGAAACGTCGCACAGCGTAACGAAATTATCGGGCGAATCTACTAAAGACTCGAGCCTTTCTTACTTTATAATTAACTTGGACTAGTATGCACTAACTCTAAAATGCTTGGGTGTGATTGAATGAATTTCCAAATTCGTCAGGGGTCTACTTATAGCTTTCCAAAGGTTGCTGGGGTCAATCTGCGAATAGCTGCAACTGTTGGGCTATTCTGGCACCCTTTGACCTTTGACCAAGGGTCATTTCGCGAATAGGCACAACTTTCGGGCCCCTTTGGAATAGGTACCCTTTCAGCCCATGCGGTTCGACCCTAGCCGAACCGGCGCGACCCACCGGACCACAACTGGTCCAGCCACGTCACTTTGCCTAGTCAGCGCCACATTGCCCTCTTACGCTTACGTGTCATTGCCACATCACCTTCTCATGCCCGCGTGTTATTGCCACGTCATCAATCTCGCCATGTCACAGGAAGCTCTCACCACCGCCACGTGGAGCTCTATCTAGTCGACACGTCATCGCCGGTGCCACGTCACGTCGGTGCCACGTCATCATCACTGTCACGTCACCGGAGCATAAATTTAATTCCAGGTTTGGGATTGGGCTAGCGGGCTGCGCGCGTGGGCTTGGGCCGGGCTCGCCGTGGGCCATTGAGCCCACCTCTTAAGCCCACCACTTGAACCCACCACTTGTTTGATGAGTAGTGAGGGGTGTCTATATATATAGTGGAAAAAGTTGAGGTGTTTTTCCAATGTGGGACATTTGACACCCCCTTTATACACTATCAATCACTTTATAAATTATTGGGCCGACTTAAATAATTAATTTCCCATTCACCCGATATCGGTTTTGAGCGTATTAATATTCGTTAGATTCCCCTCGAAACGTAGATTCGTAATCTTTCAACGATTTCTCGTTTCGGTGACCGATGGCTTCTCGATTTAATTAAATTCGTTTCTGCTTTTTATTAGTGGGTTAATTACCCACTTGGGCCCAAAGCCCATCTTGGGCTCAAAAACCCAACAAACTTGAGAATAGATCATCGGCTTCTTACCTCGTCAACTGATACATGTTCCTTATTACGTCGACAGGCAAACAAACCTCGTATTGTACAACCGAGTCCGTCCACTCAAATTATCAATAGTAAGGCCCAATATTCATAAAGCCCGGCCCATATATCTGCACTCCCACACGTAATTCTCATCTTCTTTCATCAGTTTTTTTTCTTCTTTGCATATTTTCAAGAATAATAACAATTATTAAAAATAAAGAAGTCAATTTTATCGAATCTTGCTCATCGTGTACATCCTGCGAACCAAGCAATGAAGTCAGTCCCGCGGCAACTAATTGAGGTGGTTGAGTAGTAGTGCTTCAGAAACCTTTCTATTAAAGACACAGCAAATGCGAACGATTGATCACATAGAGAAAAAGGAAGATTTGTTTTTTTTTGTTCGTTACTTGAAGATGTCTGAATCCGAGCAATGCCATCATCACACCGTTCGAGTCGCCGGGATGCAATTCTCGTACGACGAAGCGGTAGAGACGCCTTTGTTCTTCGAATTCGACCTGCAAATCGAGCGCGGGTCTCGCTGCCTCCTCTTAGGCGCCAATGGATCTGGTGGGTAAAACTAAAAAAAAAATTGGAAACTTTTTTCGATCTTACGCGCAATCTATTTGGGAAGTGTATGAGATTCGTGTCTGATTGACGTCGTTTGAGTTTCTGTTTCGGGCAGGTAAGACGACTCTGCTGAGGATATTAGCGGGGAAGCATATGGTGGGTGGTAAAGATGTAGTGAGGGTGTTGGGCAGCTCGGCTTTTCACGACACGAGCCTCGTGTGCAGTGGCGATTTGGCTTATTTGGGTGAATCTTGGAGTAAAACTGTTGGCTCTGCCGTGAGTTGATTTCCCTTCAATTTTGGTTGATGCATTCGGCTTATAGATAGATACTTGTCCTTCCATTACAATTTGGTTGGTTCGCCGTTGGTCATGACTTAAACTAGGTAAATGATATGATCTGCTCTGTCTCCTGGAGATTTATTTTGATCGGCTGTTACTTCTTGATTTTGAGTTCGGATCTTCCATTTCTGGTCAGAAATCTGTTACTAAATGATCAAAAGAATGTTGTCCGTGCCAAAGAACCTTCTTTCTTGTTCCTAATACCATTCTTGGTTTAAATATTAGGGCGAGTTGCCGCTCCAGGGAGACTTTTCTGCAGAACATATGATATTTGGAGGTTTGTGAACTTGTGATCGACACTAACTATTATCATGGGTTAAGCTTGTCATGTTTCGCTTTAAAATGGGAAAAAGAGTTACAAGAGTCTATGTTGTCTTGTTTCAGTCGAAGGAGTCGACCCCAATAGGCGAGACAAACTCATCGAACTGCTGGACATCGATTTGCAATGGCGAATGCACAAAGTCTCTGATGGCCAACGTCGCAGAGTCCAAATCTGCATGGGCCTTCTTCATCCTTTCAAGGTGGGTATCCTTTCTCATATATCATAGACTGTTTTTACATCATACGAACCCTTTTTCTGTAATGAATCATCCCAACAATGCTACGTACTCAGGTTCTCTTGTTAGATGAGGTCACTGTGGATCTAGATGTTGTGGCTAGGATGGATTTGCTGGAGTTTTTCAAAGAAGAATGTGAAGAGGTAGTAGTTTTCTCTCCCCTGTAGCATGCAATGTAATAATGTAAACTGAGCCATTTGTTTTCTTCTTCTTCAGAGAGGAGCTACGATTGTATATGCGACCCACATCTTCGATGGGCTTGAAACTGGGCATCGAACCTCATTTATGTTCAAGAAGGTGTGCTTAAGAAGTCGGAGAAGCTATCGCAGCTCAAAGAACTCGAAGATCGCCCGAATCTGCTATCTGTAGTTGAGCAATGGCTTAGATCAGAGACGAAGATAGAGAAGAAGAAGAAAAATAAAACTGCGGATATAAAAGCAGCTTCTCCATTTAATGCGTCTCCTTTTAGGTCTTCAAGGCATATGGCGTATTACCGTTGATTGTTGAGCTCGTCTGTTATGATTTTATTACAAGGTCAATCTCTAGATCAATGCTTGGGGACACTCTTTGGTTATGCAAGAGAAACAAAATACAAAATATATAAATATTTTATACGAAGGAAAGTTCGAACTTTTTTTTTGTAAATGGTGTATTGCATTTCTGAGAGTATGTTTTTCCAGATAATTTAAAAGTTGATTACTGAAGTAATTGGCAATAAATTAAGTAATTTATTTGTGGTCATGCACGCTTTATAAAGGACAAATGGCCCACGCCATGTATGTATTATTTTTTCTTCCTATATAAAAAGAAAAACTAACTATCTGTTTCTCTCTCTCCCAGTCTCGAACCCACAGTTCTCGTGTATTTTGTCTACCATTTCTTCCTCTGTTCCATCTTTACGATTTTCTAACTTATACATTATATATATAATATATGTATATGTATGTATTTATGATCAAAGGTGCCTTTAAATTAAGGGAATAAACGCTTGAGAAATGAGCATATGGTATTTGTGGTAAATTTTGATCAGGATTTTGATCTGATCGATGTGAATTGGTGATTATTTTGTTGTACATTAGGTGTATTTGGAATAGGGGTATTAGCTATCAGATTGAGGATGTAGTTTAAGTGCAAGGTTGGATTTTATTGATTGTTTTGAGTGATCGATTGCAAAAAATCTAATTTGGTGTGTGTTTTTTGAAATTCTTGGGGATATCAAACGTTTGAGCCGGTTGAAAGTGTGTGCAACGTTACTTCGGAACGTTAGGGGTGAAGGGTAAGTGATTGAGATGGATCAGATCGTAGGTGGAAAATTTAAGCTTGGAAGGAAAATTGGGAGTGGTTCGTTTGGCGAACTCTATTTGGGTACGTCTTCTTTTTGTTGATGTTTTGCATTAGTTCCTCTTTTAATAAGCATGGTTTTGACAGTTCTCTTTCTTTCTTAATGAAAGTATATGATTTTTATTTGTTATGTAGGTTTGAACACTCAAAGTGGAGAAGAAGTAGCGATTAAGCTGGTAAGCCTTTATGTCCTTCTTTGTTTGCTTTTCTCTTTTACTTGTATAAAGGTTGGATCCTGGTGTTCATGGGATATATTTCGTTTACTCAGATTATCAGTGTCTGAATCATCGTCTCGGACTAGAATTATGTGTGCCATGTCATGTCACGTCATGTTCAATGTGAAACTATTAAGCTCTATGTGAGAGGAATTTGTCTATGTGGGTTCTTATCTTAGTCTTGGTTTTTTTTTGGTAGACATGGTTAACTAATGATCTAATATCCGGATTTTATGTTATGGTGCTATTTGATTGTAACTTTTTATATTTTTATTGAACTATATACAGGAATCTGTGAAAACCAAGCATCCACAACTTCACTATGAGTCCAAAATTTATATGCTTCTCGAAGGAGGAAGTAAGTCCTCTCTCTCAATCTCTGTGTGTATTTTGTGTCTGTATCACACATGCACGCACACACACAGACACACAACCTGCCTTTTGAAGTTTTTCTATAGTAAAGGACTTGGAAATTACGGATTTCTTTCCTATGATATGAGTCCAATGTTTCGTTTTCTGTGTTGTGGATTTAATATATTTGTTCAAGCAAACTTACTGATTTGAGATTCGACAGGTTTTTCTGACCATTTTGATTCTCATGTTGCTTTTATAGATTTTAGGCATCTCGATCATTTATTTATCTGATAGCATCCTGATGATTTCTCACCGATAGGTGCAACACCTGGAGCTTCTGATGTAAATCATTTCTAATACTTATCACCTTGTTATCGATTTTGGTTTTATCACAGCTGGCATCCCCACTTAAAATGGTTTGGAGTAGAGAGCGAATATAACGTGATGATCATTGACCTGCTTGGGCCTAGTCTGGAAGATCTTTTCAATTATTGTAACAGGAAGTTTACTTTGAAAACAGTGTTAACGCTGGCAGATCAATTAGTAAGTGGTTGTGTTTTTTACTCGATGTTCTCATCTCATTTTAGCTATAAACTTAAGTTACGTTTCTGGTCTCGATTTGGTTATAGATTAACAGGGTTGAGTACATGCATTCAAGAGGTTTTCTTCATCGCGATATAAAACCTGACAATTTCTTGATGGGATTGGGGCGCAAAGCAAATCAGGCATGTCTGTTTACCGGGCTTTGACTGCATGTTTACTCAATTTCGTTTGATAAAGTCAATACCTTAGTGATGACTGGTATAATAATGTTTATGTCTATCTTCATGACCTTCATGTCTGCAGGTTTATGCCATTGACTTTGGTCTAGCGAAAAAATATAGGGATCTTCAGACTCATAAACATATACCTTACAGGTACACCCGTTGCAACCATTATTCTCACAACTGTCCCATATATTTCCATCCTATCAGAAATTCACTATGTTACTGTAATGTTATTTGTATTGCAAGTTGTGTAAATTGGAACTATGGAATTTCTGTGTCGATATTCATATATGCTGATATGTTTCTTTGTACTTGAAATTTCAATCTTGTTGTGCTCGTTGAGTAAATCTTGAACCTGTGGTATGGTATCAGAGAAAACAAGAATCTGACTGGTACTGCTCGATATGCCAGTGTCAATACACACCTTGGAATTGGTTAGTGAATTTTTCATGTGGAAATTGTGTCCTGTGTTTCGGGAATCATATAAAATTCCCTTGTAACATGTCTATAATGCTGTGCTTTTCTCAGAGCAAAGCCGAAGAGATGACTTGGAGTCTCTTGGATATGTTCTAATGTATTTTCTGCGGGGAAGGTTTGTTCGCTGACAGAATACCACCTTTTTTTTTCTTGTTAGTTTATCAATCAAAATTGAAATGTTTCACCTTTTCTCAGCCTCCCTTGGCAGGGCCTTAAGGCTGGCACCAAAAAGCAGAAATACGACAGGATAAGTGAGAAGAAAATGTTGACTCCCATAGAGGTCATTATCACATGCTACATATGTTTATGTTGGTGGTTGCTTCATTACGTACTGTAACAGAAAATTGTCAACACTCGCAGGTTCTGTGCAAGTCATACCCTTCTGAGTTCATATCATACTTTCACTATTGTCGATCATTAAGATTTGAGGACAAACCGGACTATTCTTATCTGAAGAGGCTGTTCCGAGACCTATTCATTCGTGAAGGTAAGCAAGCACTTTGTGCAAACTCTGTGTTAATTTTTTTTCTTGAGTATGTCTTGCCGTGCACTGCTCCATATCCACGCACAGGTTATCAATCCGACTATGTTTTTGACTGGACTATGTTGAACCGTCCTCAGATCGGTGCAAGTTCCAAAGCTAGGGTTAGTGTTGTAATTTTCTTTATTTCGTTTGTGGCTTTACCTGTTGTTCGTTGGTTTAAACTATCGGAGTGTGCAAATTCTTTCTTACAGATTCCAATTGGCAATGCTGGCGCTGGAACTTCTGCCGAAAGACAGGGAAGAACATCAGGTATCGATTCCCTGCAGACAGAAAGCTCTAAACTTTCCTTAATCTTTCAAGATTTTGCCGCTCAAAATTTCCACGACTGAACTTGTCGCCTGATTTGGTTCTTTTGACCGACAAGTTGGGCAAGATATTCGCGATAGATCGAGATTCTCTGCCGCCGTTGAATCTTTCTCTCGAAGGAACACTTCTGGGAGTGGTCAGCATGGTGAACATTCGAAAAACAGGGCATCAGAAGATATTCCCTCGTCCAAAGACGTGGTATTTATTTGATTCGGTTTTTTTTTTTTTTTCTTGATGTCCAATTTTTTATTCGTTGTTTCGAATGCAGCAAATTGATTCTGATAGAGGCCGTACGTCAAGAAATGGAAATTCATCGAGGAGAGCAGCCTTTTTTAGCAGCATGCCAAGCTCTTCGGTTGAGGCCGATGACGGTCATTCGAGCAGATTAGTGTCGAGCAGTAAGACAACAAGTAGTCTGAATCAGACCGAACCGAAGCCATCTTCGTTTTCTCGTGATAAAGGTCGCGTTGATCCCCTTCGAAGCTTTGAGTTCCTCACTATAAGGAAGTAAGCAAGTTGGATCTTCATCAGCTCTGTAAAAATAAAATTGTAGAATGTGTAATGTTAGCGTTATTGCCTGTTTACTGATGAACCTTGGGATTTTGGTCTAAATTATAAATATTAACATGCTTAACCAGCGAACAACGGAATGCTGCGAATAAAATTGTCTCTCACTAGTTCTGTTTTCATAACTAGTTGACATACTTCAGTTTAAATATGTTGAACATCATGCGAAAAGAAATAAAGAAATCTCTCATTTCCGAACAAATTCAAATAAAAGCCACGACAGTAGAAACGCAATAAGCTGACAACAAAAAGGTGAGAAATGTCACTAAGCAGCAGTTTCCTTCTTGAGCTTAGAAAGCTCCTGTCGAACAAGCCCAGCCCTCTGCAAATTCAATAAATGAGTTTTAAGTAGATTAATATCTAGTTCAAAAGATTAATATCATTTAGGTGATGATTTGTTATTTGTAATATGATGTAAAAGAGAGACCTTGATCTTGGCGAGCATGAGCTTGAAACGGTCGAAGTCATTGAGTGCAGCCCTTCTCTTCTGCACGATTAGCTTTCTTCCCCAAGAGCTCTTCTCCCACTTGCCTTTAACATCTGTCGTGTAAAGGCAAAAAATAGTGAAAATCAATAGCTTTAAAGCAGAGAAATACATTTAAAGTTAGGGACTTGCCAGCAGCCTCCATTGCAGCGATTAGTGCCTTCTTCTTCGGAACCCTTTTGATATCGATCTTGATATCAGTGAGAGAAAGCCTTTTGAAGTTCATCTGGCTTCTAACCATGTCGGGTGCGTCTACAAGAGCCTGTAAATAGGATAAAAACATCTTTGGATTCATATTTCAGCTGATCACATTGCACGTACACTTCATCCAGTACAGGATACAATAAAAAAAATGACTGCTAATCTGCGACATAATCGACAATCAACAAGAGTCGATCCACTATCCCATCAGCGTGACACATATCTCCATGCTAGATTGAAATGAATTAATGTATCTTCCCCTCACTGCCGAAAAGATGGAACTTTTATGCACAATTGAGCTGAAACGATGACTTTCAGGAAAACCATATCCACATCGACAAATCGAAGTAACACTGCCAACATTTCATAAAAGCTAAGAAAGAGCAGACACACACCCGATTGGCATCAATAACGTCCACTATCACGACTAGCTTGCCGTATTCCTTCCCATAGTTTATCAGTGCAACCCGTCCAATCTCGATGAACCTCTTGAACGGCTGCAGAAATCCGAAGCAAAGTACACCAAAATTCAATCAACAAATTCGAAGCAAAAAAAAAGGATCTAAAGGAATATAATGATCTGGTAACTGCTTGCTCACCATTTCCGGCTTCTTGCGATTCGCTCAGCTCTGCTTCGGCGAAATGTCGAGCGAACAATGCTACGAGCTAGGAGAATATAATGTTAGGGTTTCTTCTATGTTGGGCTTTCAGCATCTAATATAAAGACCCTTAGACCCATTAAAGTGGGCCTCAATTAAGGCCACATGTAAGAATGGGCTTATCGTGTTGCCCGTTTTTACTATGTGAGGCCCAAATAAAGCCCAATCACGAGAATCGAAATGTGAAAAGTCAATTTACGAGGGAAAGAGTGTGAACGATGTATATGGCCAGGCCTACACTAAGCACATGGCACGAGAAAAAAGTAAAAAAAAAGTCTGGACGACAAGTGAACAAATCTTGTCTTGATTCTCTTGCTGACCATCGCGGAAAGATTTCCATTGTCTGAATAATGATTAACAGCATTTACACCCCGACAATCACTACTCATTATAGAAGAGATTTTCATTCTGAAGTTAGCAGCGTTTCATTTCTTCTTTTCAGCTTAAACCTTGAAAATTTGGTTCCAAAGAAAGAATCATAGTGAAACGATGGAGGGCAAGCAAGTAGCAGCTGCAGCATCGTCTAGTGGGAGTGTGACGAGAGACCCATCTTCGGCATTGGTTGATGATGAAGAGAAGAAGAAACACGAAACAAAAGCTTTTGATGATGACAATGATGGGGTAGCAGAGAACGAGCATTCAGAAAATAGACTAGTTTTCGAGAAATTTGTTCCTAGCCCTCTCATTCCTCTCAGGGAGCAAATCGAGAAAGACAAGGTCTGTCTTTTTCCTTAATGCTCTTTGTTCTCCGCCTGATTCGCATTTTGCGAAATTTTGGGCAGCGGATATTTTCCTGTAAAAACTAAAGAAAACTTAGGAACTTTAACATGTTTGTTGTTGAGATTATAAAAAAGTGGGTGTTTTTCCCACGTCGGATGATTCAAGCTCTTCGATGCCGTATATATAAAAAGGATTTGTCCTCCTATCACCAATTGGTTTTAGGAATGACCCATCGATTTCTAATATGGTATCAGAGCGAGCTTTTGCTCACCGTATTTCTTAGGTCAGTCGTGCCACAAGTGAGGAGCGTGTTGAGATTATAAAAAAGTGGGTGTTGTCCCATATTGAGTACAACCTTTTGATGTAGTATATATATAAGAGGCTTTCTCCTCATATCTTGAATTGATTTTAGGAAGGACCCCTCGATTTCGAATATTTTGTCACTCTTTGATTTTCCTTAGGAAGACGAGAGCTTGAGAAGGTAGAAAGAGAGGCTCCTAGGATGCATTGAAAGCGATTTGAATGGTTTGCATCTTCATTTACTTCGCTTTATGTTTACTTCTTCTGTAGTTGATTGAGTTCTTATCTCACTAACTTGTTCAGGGCAAATGGAACCTGAAGTTAAGTTCAGCTCGGTCGGAATCGTTTCCTCCGATTTCGGGGAAATTATTACTCCTTTTCCCATCGACGAAGAACGTGGCAAGCAGATACTGTTTACCCTCAAGGAGGGTTCTGAGTATCGCCTTAAGCTGACATTCTCCGTTCTTCATAACATTGTGTCTGGTTTGGCTTATAAGAATACAGTTTGGAAGAACGGAATAAAAGGTACGTAAGCTAATGCTGCAATGATTATACTACTGAAGAAAATAGAATGCGCAAATGCTGCAATGATTATACTACTGAAGAAGAAAATAGAATGTTTGGTTTTATTTGCTTTTTTCATTTTTGGGATTGCAGTTGATCAAAGTAAGGGAATGTTGGGAACTTTTGCTCCTCAGCGAGAGCCATACGTATGCACGTTAGATGAGGAGACAACTCCGTCGGGCGTACTTGCACGAGGCGTCTACACTGCTAAGCTTAAGGTATCTTCCTTCGGACCGAACTGAACCTTAGGCTTCTAGCATCGTACTAATGACTCTATCTAACCATGTTTTTTCAGTTCGAAGACGACGACAGAAGGCGCCATATGGAACTTAACTACTCCTTTGAGATCAAAAAGAGATAGTTAGCAATGCTGATGTTTTCTTGATCCGTTACATTTTTTCTTATTGCTTGGATCTTCAGAAATAAGACAGATTATCATTGAAAAACGTTTGGAAGTTCCTTCGGCTTTCAATTGATTGCATAAAAGTTAAAAACTGTGCATCATTTACTGTAACGCTGTGGTGTGAGATTATTGTTACATCATTCATTGCAGTTGCACCCATTTGTATTGAAGACAGTTCCTGATGATTCTCAAGCTGTATAAAAGCAGAGTCTTTGAACACTCTATCGTACCTTCTTGCGTCTCTCTTCTCTTCATATAATAAGCAAATTATATATAAGCATATACACAAATAGATATAACACGTAAGTTCAATACTAATCGATATATTCTTATGATAACGTAGAATGGCATAAAAACCAAGCACAAACGTAAATATCAGTTGAATAAACATGTAAATGGAATCCGATTCCGAATCAAAAAGTGATCTTGGTTATGAAGACGGGGAACAAAACAACCCTTTTGCAGATGAGTTCAAAGATGCGCGAAACTGTTGAAAATTGACATCTAGACTATGGCATTGGCAGCACTCGCAATCCTTGGCCACAGATCAGCACATTCTTTCCCAATGGGTCCAGTGATGGCAGAACCTGCGAAGCAATAGCAGAAAGCACGAAACGAATTGGTCCCAATACATGGACAAGAGCTTGCGATCTACTTTAAGCATAAATGAAGTGAAGGATACCTTTCATCTCTCCCTTTGGATTAACAATAACACCAGCGTTATCTGAAGTTTGGCAAACCAGGGTGAGCACGCAAGTTGAATAAATCGGTCTACGTCTACTCATGGAATATTGTGCTCTTAAGCAAGTGACAAATTGGGTATTTGCAGCAATTAATAACAATTCAAGAATTGATAGCCCAGTTAGTCGACGATACATCGCTTACTTAAACGGAGTGCAAACTGCAAACGAACCTTCATGTCCAATCACATAAATCCATTATTTTACATATATATGCAAATCAATTAACTTCCCTGATAGCAGCAAAAAAATCTACTCCAAGACTACACTAAAATGTTACGATTAGCTTCAAGACTACAGAAAAATGCTCATGCAGCAAAATATTGTACTAGGCGCAGCTATTAACCAATCAAAAGAGGCACTTAAAGCAGATCCATCAAATTAGTGGATTACCTTCGAAGTACATGAAAACCCCATCCTTTCTACGCCACGGCTTCCTCTGCCTCACGATGACGGCAGGCATCACCTTCTTCCTGAGATCGGGCTTTCCTTTCTTCACGGTAGCCATAACCATGTCTCCGACGCAAGCCGACGGGAGCCTGTTAAGTCGTCCTTTGATTCCTTTAACGGAAATGATATACAAATTCTTAGCTCCAGTGTTATCGGCGCAGTTCACCGTCGCCGCCACCGGCAAACCCAGCGACATACGAAACTTGTTGCCCGCAGAACCTCCACGACCTGAAACAGAAGGAAATAAAAAACGAGGTAAGCATTGAAAAATGACAGCAAATCGTTACAATAAATCAGCACAGATGAATTGGGACAATCGTATGACCTCTCTTCGACATTTTTGGGCGATTCCTCTCTCTCTCTCTGTTCACTCAATGGAGGGACGAGCGAGATTATATACGTGGACCGTGGTGCTCCATTAGGGTTTTATGTGCTGTGGGCTGGTCCATAAAGCCCAATAATAAGTTACATTGGGCTTCATAGGTTATCTGAGCCTTATTTATTTTTAGTCCTCCAACGTTTAACTTTTTTCAGTTACGTCCTTACATATTTAAAATTTCCATAAAGCCCATCAATAAAGAGAAAATCCAATATACATCCAGATTCTAAGTCTGCTACTCAAGCTACACAACAACTGCTACATTCTGGTCATTGTCATTTATAACTCACAACCAAAATTTACAATTCAACTGAAGACTTTTGCTGATGAGTCTTTGAGTCCTTACGTTCTTTTTATTAACGAGATCTCGACCGAATAATTTACACCTCTCATCGTTCTTTGCTAGTACTCATCCTCGTAGTTCGAAAGACGATAGTCCGAGAGAACGGTGAATAGCTGTGTGTCCACTAATACCTGTAGCAGTTATATGTATCATTTACGTGCAATCACGCTATCATTATGCGCAACAGTAGTTTATTACCTTGACGAAAGACTGGTCTCTGACTGGAAATGAATCTACGAAGCTGTCCTTAAGAAGGATAGAAACCTATAACGTTACGTGGTGGTAAGAACACAATGATAGCTAGCTAGTAGAGGTTACAAATACAGTGAAGCGTAGAATTACCCTATCGTTGTTGGATTGGACGTTTGTAATTGTGTGCAGCCTTAAATCCGAACAAAGCGATTCCATGTACCGTCTCGTGATGTCTAGAAACTGGGCAGCAGCTTCGGCCTGCATACGTATATGAGGGAAGTGTATATACTGTATATACCAATAAACACATTGCATAATCATCGATTCGATCTTGTTATTGTTTCGTTCATTGATTTCTCGCTGTGAGGTATTACTTTTGAAAAGTGGAGAATAATGATCCTTCAGATAAGGAGTGCAGAAATCATACCTGCACTTCACTGCATTTATACACTGGGTGCCTCTGAGCAACAGAGGCTTCACATGACAAGACATAGTGGATGGGCCTCAATTCGGCCATAAGCTCTCTGCGTTGAGGAAGTTGAGGAAGATTACAACTTTTCACCTGCATCGAATTTAGCATGTTTTTTGAGCACTTTAAGACGATTTTACTTCAGCCACTTATATTTTGTGTAAAATCTCAAGCTTAAGAGGTCAAGACGGTGTAATAATCTGGCAGCAAACCTGATCGATCCTTGAGTACATTAACTTGAACCAGGATAGAAGTTTTCATCTTCAGATCTGCTGGCTTATGTTGTATGCCAACCTGCAATTAATTTAATACTCAAGAACTGCTCTCTTCAGATGCTTTTCATCCATATTTTGAAAGTTATCACGCCCTTGAGATATATCCGCTATAAAATGTGAGTAAAATTGAGAGGAATCAGGGGAAACTCACGATGAAAGGAACAGGAGCGTCAAGAAACTCTAGCATTTTTCCTGGAAGAACCTGCAGCAAAACTGAAAAAATTACTCAAGGAGGTGATTAAAAGGAAACTGACGAGTACGCATAGCATGGAAAAAAAAAGGCAGGTATGCATGAAGTTAGTATCCAATAAAAATAATAGGGCCCTCGAACAATCAGGGACCTCAAGGGAAAAGAATTGCACACGGAAATGATCGTCGTGTATGTGTGTTGGCAGAACTTACTGGTAGAAATAAGCTTTGCCATTCGAATGGACGGATAAGAGGGATAAGAGATAAGACTACAGCAGACAGAACACCCTGTGCAAAATGAAACTTTTTTTCAACTCTTCAAGAGATTAGGGGAAAATATTGACTCGCAGGGTATCTTAGGCTTAGGAAAGTACCAGATTTGGACATAGCACGATCACTTGTTTTTCCAACAAAACACCAGTAATAAGTGCCAGAATCTGCATAAACAATTATCCGTATTAACTATGATTGAAGTAAAATCTGAAACTTTAGCCTTAAGTTAGATGATAGTACACTTTCGAGAGAGAGAACTCGGCATAATGTAGCCGTTGACCATAGAGAAAGCGAAACAGCCTCCTCGGCCGCCGATAATTTCAGCTTCACCTTCACAATGGGATCATACAGGTTAAACCAACTCCTTTTTTCCATTTAATTCTTAAATTAGCCGAATCGGATACCAAAATGCCAATCTAACCTGACGGGTCTGCCTATAATCATCGAGGTCTAAGTATCTATCAGAAACTCCAAGAGAAGATACAGGAGGTCTTCGATACTCAATGGCCTGTAGATGCTCTAAGGGTTGAAATATTATCTCAGCTCCCCTTTCAGGGACTGTGACAGAATGATAGCCACATACTATCTGTAGCAACTCGTTCTTGTTTTCCTGTTCAGAAGGATGGATTTGTTACATTCATGCCAGTAAATATAAACGATTCCAAAGGAACTATGTGCTCACCTTGGCCCACTCCATTATCAAACCGTCCCTGGGATCTTCATAGTGATTACTAAATACATCATCATACTCTTCAGACACCACACTTCTAGCTGAACTGCAAAAAGAAACTTTCAAATAAATACAAGCCATACAATCCGATGAAAAACTCGAACATAATGAAAAACAAGAAAAGAAACAAGCTTATCACCTAAATAAGGACCCAAAACTTTGATCACGTTCCAAGGATTGGTCCCTTTGGCAGGAATATGAGCCATTTTCTGGACTTTGGCCATTATGCTGATACCTGTCGATGTGCTCTCCACTATTCGATGGGTTTTCTGAGCTCTCCGAGGCACAATCATCAAATTCAGTTCCAACCTTACTAGCAGATTTATCAAAATCCCTCATTTGACTAGGGTCTGATGATTCGCTAAGAGTGGCACTCTCGGGAGAATAAAGCTCCCACCTTCTTGAAGGTACCTCCTCTTCTAATATAATACCTGCGGCAGCAGCAGTAAGAGCCATTGCACTATCAACCGTTATTGCTGAAGACATCCAATCGGTGGATTTCTTTGCATTAGGAGAATCGATGTTCTCATTTATATGATTTGTGCATGCAGATATCAATGGAGACTGCTCAGAAAGAGTGATTTGACTGACAAATTGAGTGATCCGATTCAAGCGTTCCTGCGCAATGATGCTGCAAAGTAAATGACTATCAATCAATTGTTCTGCAACAAATGTAAAATTACATCAAATCCTAACATCAACACTGACCTGTTCAGCATCTCAAAGTGTAAGCTGAAGAAAGGCATTCTTGTTAAGATACAATAACAACGGGGAGCAGAAACTAAAAACCGACTGCTGCGAGAATGCCCTCGAGAAAGGGGTGAAGAAATCCATGCAGGTGGTCTCTGAACAACTTCTTCTATGTGCAAGCAAACGCCATATAGTGTAGAGTTATCTGCTACCTGACATAACGAAGTCGTTAGCTCCAAACAATCAAGCAGAAGCTCAATATGTTACTATAAGCAGCACATCAAGTGAATAATTGTTCCAAGTTGGTAAATCAGGTGCTAAAGAAAATAAGATACTTCAAACAATGTTGAGTTCCACTTCAAAAGAAACCACTGTTGCAAAGATTGTAAAGCAACAAAATATGGAAGTACCTTAAGGGAAAAGATGAAAGACATAGCATCCCTGCACAAGTGTTCCTGAATAAGTTTTTTTAGAAAGAAACAAGAACACATAAATTATCCATATGTGGAGACTATCCATATGAGGAGACTGGAAGATTGTGAGTATGGAAGTGATAAGATTTCTTATACCTGACCATACACAAGTTCATTCAACTCGCTTAATGAAGGACTTCTCTCGAGTACACGTGCCTGTTCCAATGACAGAGCTTCATTATGTAAGTACAACTGGCCCTTAAATGTTGTAGAGCTTATCTGCATCGCAGACTGGTAACAGTAACTCTTAAGCACCAACCTTTACGCCTCCAGGAAAGCAAAATGCAGCAAGATCATTTAGAGGCAAAGCCAATTTATTGCCATGAGGATACTTATAGAGCACCTATCAAACGAAAAAGGGGCCCGACAATCATCGCCAAATCATAATAACGGGTATCATAAAATAGGCCCCCACCACTATCACGCAAGCATACCTGAGGCTCCATTGTGGGATTTGTTGGTCTCTTACATTGCCGTGTAACAGAATCTGGCCTTACATTGCTTGTTATTTCATTCTCCATTTCTTGTTCCTGATATATGCATCCTCAACAACCTCAAGATTGGCATCGGGATGCAATCCCACGATAACAAAGTGTTCGAAAATTGATGTCGGCTCTTCATATTTTACAGGATCCTGCATTCAAAGTCATGTGGAGTGATAATTCCATATAAAATAATCAACATCATCATAGCTTAACGCCTAACGGTAAGGGGTAAATATAGAAAAAGAAATTCAGTTAAAAATTTCATCATCAGCAGCACCGGCCAAATTGCGGGTGAAGAGCACCAACGGAGAACTTATGAAGAAAGAACGAGGGCAGTGCCAGAATCAAGGAAAAAGACGAATTTTTTCATGCATAGAGCTGCAATACATACCAGTATCATCGAATGACGCTGATACCACTGCCTCTTCTGATTTGCCAGAATCTCGGGATCAAATGAGGAATTCTGGCTATTTTCACGAAAACTTCGACTACCCCATTGCAAAGCCCTCTGCATCTGAGACTTCCATCTCTGGAAGTTACTAGAGTTACTACTACGCTTGTTAAACGAATTGACTACTTCACTACGAGTACGCCTGTGCCTTTGTCCAGGTTCTTCCATGTTCGGAGTGTTCATCATTGGACTGCCCGGATAAGCATTATCCCATGCTTCACCAGCAGCATTAGTAGTACCTTCGGAAATTTGTTGCAGCGCCGCAATACGCAGTGGTGGTGTGGACCAACCCCCTTTTGAATCCATCTCCATCATTAAAACATGCCAAAATTTCTACTGATTAATAACTCTCTCCAATAATTGTAAAGATTCAGTTATCAGGACAAATGTTGTTTGCAAATCCTCAATGATAGCAGCCTTCAAATCGGAAGAGTACAACTTCAAAAATAGTATGTAGAAAGCCGTCTGCCCTGAGCTCAAAATTTGAAAAAGTAATAAATGGTGAGACTATGGCGTTTAGCTCAAGTATACATTATTTAATCTTGACGAAAGCAAGAAAGAATGACTTTACCTTTCAAACCACGAATCAATTCCAGGAATTATGCGTGCATTGACTATCTTTTTACAGAACCTTCAAGCAACAAGGAAGAAGAGGCGGTCACTACAAATCTCTAGACAATCATCACAAGCTTACGTCATTACACCCTCTTTTTCTGTGAATACAGGGAAACCCATAACAATTTAGAATCCCCACGCAACTTCCTTGTTCAAATTACCTAATCCCCTTTCAATTTTACCTGAAATAAACACGCGTCCACAAAAGCGAAAAGCAGCATTTGTTCTCGTGAATAGAAAAATAATCCACCACCGCTTCGGCCAATATTCGATGTTCGTGCAATTTAAGCCAAGCAAAGAGTACTCAACGCATCATAGAAGCAAACTCACGTCAATGTTATCGTATAGCTTTCGCAAGGGAATCCTAAATCAATATAAACCACCACAACTTGATGATCTTTTTTAAAAAAAAAAAGAACTGCATACCTGTATCTGAGTTCTATATAGCTGCCATTGAAAACCGATACGCTCTCCTCCGTGTTTTCCTCGAGAGTGGCGCGCGCGCGTGTTTGGTAGACAGAGAGAAAAGGTGTCAACGCAGAAGAACGTATAAGCATGCAAAGAGAAAAAAGGTTCTGAGTAATGCAATTTTATTTGCAGTTTCTGCTTTCAAATGTATGACGATGAATTTTCTCCTCTTTTGGAGGAAAAAATGGCTGAATATTTATTGAAGATTCTTTGTAAAATTGATGATAAAATAGGATTATAGTATAGTATAATAAAGAAAGATTTTCTATTTAATATCGTACTGATTTGCATTAATCCTTTTTCATATTATATTTTGCAAATCATATTATCTCAATATTGCTATAATAAATACGTTCACACCTTACCCTTGCCTTTAAGTAACAATTGACAGATAATCCTCCCTGGTAAAACAAATAATATCAATACCAACCACAGCTTAGCTAGTTAAGTTATATAGTATAACACATTCGTGCATTTGGGATGAGATGGCTAGCCATTTTTCACGGAAATCTTACGAAATATGTCACAACTCACATGCCATGGATCGTTTATTATTATTAAAAAATATTCGTTTTTACATTCCTCGAAAACTGTTCACTTTTGCAACTTGTACGCCATTTACGTTTGACATATTGTATCACGTTTATGTACGTGTTGCCACTTGGCGAGGGGAAGATTCACTGTAATAAATAGTTGACTTACATTATAATACGAGAGTATATTTCAATTTGATGTTAGCGAAGTCCGACTATAGAGTAGTAGAAGTTCCATTTGTTGGAAATCATACTAGTGATAATTACACTTTATGAAGTTGCCGACGCTATTATGGAAACTAAAATTACGAGGTCACATATGTTAGGTTTAAGTAGTGGTATCCACGACGTAATGAAATAGAAAAACAGCATCGATGACCATGTATTATATCTTCAACAATTTACAGGGAGAGGAGGGTTGATCCCAATGTAACATGATATCATTTATCATTATATTCAATAAATGGGGTATACCAAATATGGAATTTATATATTTATTTATTTATGTTGCGTTTGGTTATAAGGTCTGTGTGGAGGCCCATTATAAATTTATTTTAGTAAGCCCAATATAGTTTGTATTGCTCCTTTCACCTAGTTTAATTATATAGGCTTAGCGGACTTCTGAATTAATTACGGACCGATAAAGATAAACCAAACACAATATTATCCGTTATTAAATTATATTATATGGCAGGGTAGGAAACGGGACCATTAGGACACTCTCAAACAAAGTTGTTATTATTCAAATGGGCCCAAATATGAAATTTCTTCGGCCTGATTCTACCCGCCAGGCCCATGACTATATGAGCGTTAGTTCATGCGATTTTTTTTTTTTTTTTTTTTTTTTATTTTCACCGCCACTTGCTTGCCTCCGAGCTCGTTACGTCTGCTGCAATTTGCAGCTAATGATGGTAATCAGTGTAGCTTATTTGCTCGCCTTTGCTTTGAAGCCATGTTCTGTTGTTGTTTCTGCTTTAATTTTAGTTTAACATCACCTTCAAAGTATAACCTGAAGTTTCTCACTTTGCGTTGGTGTTAATGAATGAATAAGTTTGACTGCGCGATAATCGGAAAATTTGTCGTTGTTATATATGCTAATGTGAGTTTGTTTGAAGCGATTTGGAGCGTCATTGTGATTTGCAAGTAGCTTCCTTCGTTTATCGTGTTATGGCGTTTTGTCCCTGTTATTCTTTTTGCATTGCTTGCTTCTTTGTCTTATTGTATACTGCTCGATTGCAAGCAGCAGTTTTTCTCTTTTAGTTTCAGTTTTGTTCTTTTCTTTCTTGTCGTCTTCATGCCTGTTTCTGTGAATATGCCTTGAACTGAACTGATTACTCACATTTTATTATTTCTGTCTCTACACTGCTCCTGCCTAATGTTTCAGTGAGATTATACTCTCTGATAATTTGTTACGATTGTCCCCAAATGACATTCTCGTAACTGACACGCAGGTTTCTTTTGACTGATGTCCAACGATGGCCGAATTGAAGAAAAAGTGGTACCAAATTGTATGCTGTTGTTAACACCAAGTTATGATGATTGATTGATATGCTAAAACTTACACACATCATCAGTCTGCAGATTTTTTAGGCTTGTGAAGATGATATGATGCAAACTGATCAAGACATGTCCATACAAATGGATTCGAACCCGAACGAGGAGCTCGGTTGGATCGTTCCAAGTTGTCATACCCCAAGTCATTCAGATATACCTTTGAGTTACTGGGAAGTGGTAGATGATAGATTCTTTCACTGTGTGGACGTCGATAGATGCAGAGATGTTTACCAAGTGTCGAAGCAGCCATTGAAGTTCAGGCATAAGAAAGGGACCATTATTGAAGGCGAAACGATACACGAAAAAATGATGGTTCTCTTCCGTCAAGAGGTGTCGGAAGCGGAAGTTAGCTCTGCGAATGAAAAAAATCGTCACTCAATGCAATTCCAGCAAGAGTCAACCTCCGTGGTTCGTCCTCCTTTGAAGATGTCCGATGATGCGAATTCTGTCCAGCCAACACGTATAGTGGTGTTGAAGCCAAAACGTCAGAGAGAAAGTGGTTCCTTGTATTCTTCACAGTTAGACTCGCCAAGGATGTTCGGCGAAGAGCTTTTTGGAGACGTAGAAGATGATGATGATGATGGGCGTCATGAGCTCGGGGAGACCTTGAATTTGGGAGCTGGCATTTCGACCTTGTCTAGGCATTCTTGGGATTACTTGAGCAGATTTGGTGTTCCATATTCACCGTCTGGTTTCAGTCGAGCTTCATATTCGGGAGAAAGAGAAGCGAAGAAACGACTCTATGAAAGATGGGCATTGATATCTTCTTCTGATGCGAATTATCGGGAATCTCGACATTCTCGGAGAAGCTCTAGCACATTAGGTGAAATGCTTTCTCTTTCTGTAGTCAAGAAGAAGGTGACCAAGGCCAAGGGAAAACTCGGAGAACATAAGAATTCAAATCCCAAGTTACGCAATGAAAGGAGGGCAGACCGCGATGCAAAGGATTCACCGAGGAAGCAGAAGAGGTCAAAGGCTCTCCCTACTTCTTCTGCTCCGTCCGTAACAAAGCTGAAGAAAGACAGCCTGCTTCGAAAGAGCAATCGTGGAGCTCTTAGAGAAGCACCAAGTATTAGATCATCACTTAAAGAAAAAATTACGAGTTTGTTTTTCTCTAAGAAGAAAAAGAGGACCAATAAAGACAAAGCTCTTCCCTCTGGTAAGAAAGATGGATTCAGCCGAGAGAGGAACAAGAAAGTTCCACGACATCGACATTCATCGTCTACTCTTCAAGATCATTCTTTTATAGGATCTTTGGCAACTGTAATTGGCAAAAAGGACGCGGGATTTCGTCAGGTCGTTAATTCAGTGACCCTTTTTTTCTCGTTTTATTTACATGGCCTTCCTCTGTTAGTTGGGGAAATCTCCAGTAGTGCTGCATCAGGTTCTTGACTTTTGCAGGTTGGTTTGAGCCCGAAAAGACTCAGTACATCTCCAAGCCCCATATCCATCTTAGATGAACAATTTGAAGAGGATGAACTTCTCACAGCAGAAGCGATCACTCTGCAATATGAGCCCGTCAACCAACTCGGTATAATGCATAATGTGATATAATAGTCTTGTTAATAGTTCCCAGCTTCCTCAATCCTATATTGTTCAAAATTTCCAGAAAAGCCGCCGCTTATAGAATCCTTAACCATCCAAGGATCAGAGGGAGACAAGCTAGCAGATTGGACCCTCTTCGTCGGGACGTTGCTATTCACCGTTCTTCAAGGCGATACTCTACGGAGCACATTTTTCTCGAGATGGCACTCGCCAGAAAGTCCATTGAACCCATCATTAAGAGACATAGACATCACCTTTACAGACAAGGAAAGATCCGTCCAAAAATTGGTATTCGACTTGGTAAACGCATTACTCTTAGACATTGGTTGTCAATCTGACTCGATAGGAAGCTTATTCAAGACGAACATATCGTCGTCGACGGTCTTTGAAGAAGCCACGTCTCAGACAACAGCATGGCTTTGTGGCGAAAATGGATGTTTCTCGGACGGTAGTACCCTTGTTACGAGAGAACTTTCGGGCAAAGGCTGGGGCGACAAACTGAGTACTGAGATGGGTATTTTCGGCAAAGACATTGAAAAGAAGTTGATGGATGAACTCGTCCTTGAGACGACATTCGAATTGGTCGGTAGAGTGTGACAAATCAAATCATACACATTCTGATCATGTATTAGCTTATATCATGTGCATATGTATGTATATTGTATGTCTGTATATATTTTCCTTATTTTCGACGGTAGCAAATATTATTGGTAAAATTATAAAACTGTGTCACTAAGTATACCATTGTTTTATTTGGGTCACTTATGTTTGCAAGTTACAAAATTATGTCACTAAGTATCTATATAGTAACAAAATTGAGTCACTAATTACAAAACTAGGTCACTAAGTATGTATATAGTTATAAATTTTGGGTCACTAACGATGTATATAATAAGAAAAAAGAAGTCAGTGACCCAATTTTGTTACTATATGCATATTTAGTGACCTAGTTTTGTAACTGACAAACATAGTGACCCAAAATCGAAAATTGGCATACTTTTAGTGACCCATTTTTATAATTTTCCCAAATTATTTCTTGTACTTCGAATTTGTATTTTCCCATTCTTTTTTGGCCGGTAATCGGCCTTATTCCGCTGTTTGACGGAAGAAAAAAATGTTGGCTTATGTACTACAAGATATACGTAGACGTGGGCTTTGGGCCGGGCCGACCCGGAACCGGCCAAAACCGGCCCGTTAACCCGGCCGAAAACCGGAACCGGTCCGGTAACCGGCCCATTTAATTTGGGCTGGGCCGGTTAGCGGGCCGTGGAACCGCGGATCACCGGTTCCGGTTCCCGGATCCGGATCCGCGGTTCCGAACGGAACCGGAACCGGCCCAACGGCTATATAGCCGTTGGGCCAACGGCCTTCTGAATTTTTTTTTTTTAATTTTTAAACACTGTTAAATTACAGTTTTAACCCCAAACGAAAAATCTATAAATATCACCTCATTTTAACCATTTTAACTCACAATTACATCCAAATCTCTTCCAAACTCTCTCAAAAAGCTCTCAAAAAAAAAATCATCCTATTAATATTTAATGTTATTAACATTAATAATTATTTTATTATTACTACACTACACTACTACCTACACACACTCACTTATTATTACCAATAATTGAATTATTATTTTACACTAATGGCGTCGTCATCGAGAAATCCTAACCCTCATGACGAAGATGTTTTTATGGTTTTAGGTCACGCCGACACATTTCGGGGAAATGGCGACACCGACGAGGAGACCGATATACCGGAACCGCAACAGACGAGAGCGACCGACGAGGGACCGAGCCAAGCTTCTACGGTGACGACAAAAAGGAAGCAACAACCGCGTGGTCGGCGGTCTAAGGTATGGAATTTTTTCGATTTAGAAATGGATAAAAATAATGCCGCTTCAGGTACCGCTTATTGCAAAATGTGCCGCCACCCCTACACAATTAAGAGCGGACCGAATCAATGTGGGACGGGCTCGATGAAAAAAACACCTCCAGAGGGCGCATAACTTCGGGGACGATCTAGAGCCGGTAGGGACCGAACCCCGACAACAACAAATAAACGTAAGTACGGGTAAAAATTTTGTTATTACTAGGGAAATTTCTAAAAAAGCATTAGTTAAATTCGTAGTTATGTGTGAAGAACCCTTTTGCATTGCGGAAAGTGAAGGGTTTATCGAATTTACGAGTACGATACAACCCGGATTCCATAACGTGACCGTAAAAACCTTAGGAAATATGTGTTAGAAACTTTTCAGGAATATCAAACTAGCTTAAATTAGTCATTTAGCCAACATACGTGTAGGATTAGTTTGACTACTGATATTTGGACTAATATTACGTCGCAATCTTATTTAGTCGTCACCGCCCATTGGATAGATGAAACATGGACCATGCAAAAACGTATTCTTTCCCTAGATCACTTCGCAACATAATGCCACTACGATATCGAACTATGTGTTGAATGTCGTTAATAAATATTGTATTCAAGATAAAATTATGTCTATCACATTAGATAATGCTAGCGCGAACAACGTAGCGATAGGGATCCTTCGTAGGCAACTTAGGTTACCCTTAGACGGCAAATTATTACATGCTAGGTGCGCTTGCCATATTATTAACTTGTGTGTGCAATGTGCTTTTGACGAGTTTTGGGAGATATTGTAGAAAAGTTTAAGGTAATAGGTTACTTCGGGAACGCCGCATCGGAACGTCGTGGAAGCAAACCGTCCTTGCCGCCGGCCTCCCGTACAAGAAGTTTCCGTTGCCAATCCCGACTAGGTGGAACTCGTTGTACTACCTCCTCAGCACCTTCATGCGCTACAAGGACTTGTTGACGCCTTTTTGGAACGAGGCCGCAGTCGGCACCACCTCCAGGTATGAATTACGACCACTTGATTGGGATATTGTAGGTTTGGTCGTGTCTATACTTGAAGTGTTCGCCGAGGCTACGGAGAAATTTTCCGGAGTTCACTACCCGACGTCCCCCTTATTCGTCCCGAACCTCTTCGCGATGTGCTACAAGTTCGTGGAGTTTCGCAACAATCCATACTTGGGTGGTTTCATCCAAAATATGGAGCAGAAGTTCAAGAAGTATTGGGAAACCATCCCAATAGTACACGGTTTGTCGGCCATACTCGATCCTAGTTGCGGTGTTGATACATTTGATATTTTTTTCGAATATTATGCTCAGTTTCTTGGAAAGAAAGTGGACGACCAAAAGGCGTCAATTCACGCTTCTCTCCAAGAACTTTTTTCTTTTTATGCATCTGAGCAGGGACATAGCGTGGAGCAACCCGTACAAGCGAGCGAAGCCGGTTCGTCGGAAGGAGGCGGCGGCGCAATGGGACTACTACGAAGATTGAAGGCGCAAAAGACGAAGACCAAAACGCGTGCGTCGGGGTCGAACACGAATGAGATCCAGCTCTACCTGAGCCACAACTTCCAGACTCCCGAAGACTTCGACGTTTTGGCCTGGTGGAAGTCGAACGCGACTCTTTATCCGACCCTCTCCGCCGTCGCTCGAGACGTTTTAGCCGTGCAAGCGTCTAGCGTCGCCTCCGAGTCCGCATTCTCTACCTCCGGGCGAATTATCGGCGACAGACGCGCGAGCCTTAACCCGACTTCCCTCGCGATGTTAACATTATTGAAGGATTGGTATTTGGCCGAATCGAAGAACCGACGGGAGAACGCCATCGACGAGTTCCGTTCTTCCAGTTCGGACGAAGACGAAGAGGCCTCTAACATAGTTTTAATTAATAGTCAAGTCGAATAAATTGTATTTTTTATTTCGAATATTTTTTCCTTTTTTGTATTTGTAACTTGTAAGTTTTAGATTTATTTTTCTTTCTTTTATGTTTTTATTTGTATTTTTTAGGTTGTTTTTTTTATTTTTTTGTACTTTTCTTATCTTTTTTTTGTTTTTTGGAATAAAATTTTTGGATATTTTCTAAAGAATTTTTTGATAGCAAAAAAAAAATAAAAAAAAATTTAAACGGGCCGGTTCCGGTTGGAACCGGAACCGGCCCAATAGAGGCCCGGGGGTTCTTCGTATGGTTCTGGTCCGGTCCCTGGAAAATGGTTTCGGAGCCGGAGCCGGAACCGGAACCGGAACAGTGCCGGAACCGGTAGAACCGGAACCGGTAGAACCGGCCCGGAACCGGCCCAATCCGGCCCAAATCCCAGGTCTACGTTAAAGCATAAAACGATGAGCATTGATTCCATGCTCGATAAATGAATAAAAAAGTATTTTGTACCTAATGCTGAGCATAAATGTACACATTCTTTGTCTAACAGGGTTGAATAATTGGATACTTGCTTTTCTGTTAAAAGTATTGAAGAAAACCATTTTGCCATTCTTGGGCCAAATACTGTTATGGGCTTTATTAGCCTGTATGCTAAGCCCATCTACATTAGCCCGATACCATGAAGAGATGATATAACACTTCAGCTATATATCGATGGCACACACGCTTCCCAAAATAGGATGATTCTCACTTCTGTTGCTAGGGTTTCCACACTGCTTGGATTCTTTGTTCTTAGTCCATATTCTTCTTTTTGAAGAGATCGATATTGCGCCGAGTTCGTAAGCACTGATTTCCATGGTTGCGGGTGAATCCCTAGAAACGATAATGGTTCTTGTCTTGCAAAAGATAAGTTTTCCTTCCTTGTGATTAGTCTCGTATGATGTATATTGTGTAAAATTGTTGATCAGCAATAAAGGTTCAATTGTTGGCCGTGGATGTAGGATTCCTCCAAAGAATCCGAACCACGTAAAAAGCTGTGTTCAATTTTCTTTTCTTGTTAGATCGATTTCAATTTTTAACATGGTATCAGAGCTTTTAAGATTCTAGGCTTCCTTATTCCGCCAGCTATTTGCCTTAGTCTTGTTGCTGTCTTTCTGTGACGAATTATTTGTCATACCTGTAAAATATATGATCTGAATTTCTTGAATCTGCTCTTGAAACTCTTACAAAACTCTAGATCTGAGATTGCTTTTGCTGTTGAATCTTTTTCCCGTCTTTAGCGCGCATAGTGATCTTGACATATATTCAAGTTTCTGTTCTCAAGTATTGACTACGACGGCATAGATCTGAATAATGTTCTGTTCAATGTTTTAAATATCTTCGTTCCTCTTTCCTATGCACATCAACCTAATATTTCTCTTTGAGAGGTTTCTGTTCAGATCAAGCATACTCGAGAAGGATACCAAAAGCGCTTCTAAATGCCTGCGTGATTCATGAAGCACTCCTGACCAAGTGCGACGCATACCCAACGGCTGAGATAATAGTGGTTTTCGCTCCAATAAGACGCTTGGTGATATCTTTCAAACTGCTGTCTGAGTCTTTCTATTTCACAAACAAAATTGTCGTAAAAATCTTAATTTGTGTTCTGTGTACAATTATCTGTGCATTCTGAAATATCTGTTGCATAGTTTCTGTGATTTAGATAAAACATGCCCGAGTCTAATTCCCACATGTGCTTAATAAGTTTACTAGTTTGTGCATATTTCTATTTCTGCAAGTCTATTTTTTTCCTTATTTCTCTGTGTTAGATGTGACGATTTTATGTGTGTGGCAGCCATGCACTGCTTGCTAAGCTACTTTACTACGATAAACCCATTCCTAGCCCTATCTCTCGGTTATTTGATTGACATATGATCATCTATGTCTGCTGTGCTTTGCTTCTTTACTTGTTCTTTGTGCTCATGATCCCCTTTGTGTTGCTCTACTTGGTCTTGTTCTTTGAAACATCTTTGAGAGATCTAAGTGTACATAAGTATTCTACCATTTGTTTTTTGTTGAATGTTTTCTTTGGTTGTGAAGATGCTTGGTTGAGCCTTGTATATTTTAGCTCATTCCATCCCCTCTTGTACAGTCTAACAGTTGTTTTTGCACTCTAGGATGTTGTTTCTTCCTACCTCCACTCATTATGTTTACTATCTGCGCTTTTATGCCTTGAACAATTCAGTACATGACCCCTATTTTAGTGCGTGTGTGCTATTCCTTGGTTCTTAAACCAAATTTGCATTGCTGTTTTTCTTTTTTGTCTTTTTATCTTTAAAAAAAAATTAATAAGAAGGATAAATAAATACAATAGCCCTCAGCAGCTTGTTTATGATAAGCCCTGAATATTGCATCTCATTTTGTTTTGCCGTCATGTGCAGCTTGAATCTATCTTAAGAAATCATTTGCTCATGGCTATCGAGGTTCTTCACCTCGATATTTTGAAGGGTAAAGCAGATTGTCTACAGACTCATAGCCAAATGATGTGAAAATCGTATGCATGCCAAGGAGATATTTGGTGATATCTCTCTTACTCTTAACTTTTGTCCTTAATTTCGTCTAAATTTCCATGTGCTCTATATGCATCCGCTGCTTATTTTCTCTGCTCTTAGTCTGTGCATCTGTTGCGCACTGCATGTGACTTGAGACCTTCTTGATGTTTTGTGAGTCATGGTTGAATCAAATCCTCGACTTGAATGCTCGGGTGGTTTTGATGATATTAATAAAATGATATGATGTTTCTTTACCCTAGCTGTGCAAATTATTGCATTAGGTTTCTGCTTTTATCATCAGAATTTATATGATGATTGTGATCCTAGCTGTGCATGTTATTGCATTAGGATTTTTTGTTTTTAACATCAGAATTTATATGATGTTTTGTGATCCTAGCTGTGCATATTATTGCACTAGGATTTTATGCTTTTGGCCCTTGCTGTGCAAAATTAATGCATTAGGGTTTCTACTTTTGACATCAGAATTTATATGATGTTTTGTGTCCTAACTGTGCAAATTATTGCATTAGGATTTTATGCTTCTGACCCTTGCTGTGCAAAATTAATGCATTTGGGTTTCTACTTTTCACATCAGAATTTATATGATGTTTTGTGTCCTAGTTGTGCAAGTATTGCATTAGGATTTCTGCTTTTGCCCCTTGCTTTGCAAAGTTATGTTGGGGTTTCCTTTATTTGTAGCCTTTGAATTGATCAGAGGTTTACTCACCCATATGCAAAGTTATCGCATAATTGGGGTTTTCTGCTCAATTAACCTTGAAATAATCTGTTTTTTTCTTGTGTTGAGCTATATTACTTTGATTTAGTGTCGGCAAAGCTCTTGCCTGTGACACTACCTATCCTTAGCCTACAAAGCTATCGTAGTCTTAAGGTTTATGCTTCATAAGCTTGTGAAAGTTGATATTTTCTTGTATTGATTTGAAGCTTTTATGTGAAGTTATCACGCTTTAATCAGGCGCTGATTTTTTTACGTTCCTAGTGTACGATGTTACCGTGCACTTGGATAGATATGAAGAGATGAAGATGTGGGTCGACTACATTTGCGTAGCCAACTTCTCGACTGTGATCAACATTCGAGTCCTCACAGAATTATCGGTGACATTGTTCTCACTATATTCATTATCATATTCCGCTGCTATCTCTTTCTAAGTTCTGCTTGACATTTTCAGGACATGCTGTGAAGAATATTTTTTGGCCCATCATCGTGAGGGCGGGTGTTAAAAGTATTGAAGAAAACCATTTTGCCATTCTTGGGCCAAATACTGTTATGGGGTCAAAGAAAACTCGAACAATCGACGTATTTGCCCCAAGAAGTGAGGGAGGGTGTTAAAAGTATTGAAGAAAACCATTTTGCCATTCTTGGGCCAAATACTGTTATGGGCTTTATTAGCCTGTATGCTAAGCCCATCTACATTAGCCCGATACCATGAAGAGATGATATAACACTTCAGCTATATATCGATGGCACACACGCTTCCCAAAATAGGACGATTCTCACTTCTGTTGCTAGGGTTTCCACACTGCTTGGATTCTTTGTTCTTAGTCCATATTCTTCTTTTGAAGAGATCGATATTGCGCCGAGTTCGTAAGCACTGAGTTCCATGGTTGCGGGTGAATCCCTAGAAACGATAATGGTTCTTGTCTTGCAAAAGATAAGTTTTCCTTCCTTGTGATTAGTCTCGTATGATGTATATTGTGTAAAATTGTTGATCAGCAATAAAGGTTCAATTGTTGGCCGTGGATGTAGGATTCCTCCAAAGAATCCGAACCACGTAAAAAGCTGTGTTCAATTTTCTTTTTCTTGTTAGATCGATTTCAATTTTTAACATTTTCTTAGTTTAGCGTGAAACAATACTAACGCCACATTCTTCTTTTAATAAAACCTTAAAAGAAACATTAGATGCAAAAAACACTCTTCAGCACAAATAAAGGCTTACAACAAAACGAAACTAGAAAGAAACTTAAGAGTTGCTCAACGTACTTCCACACACAAGGATAAACTAAGACAACAGATAAGATCCTCTTCTTTTTCTTCTTCTTCTTCTTCTTCTTCTTCTTCTTCAAGGATGTGGCACTAGACCGCCGCCGCCGCCGCCACCAAGGGCGCCCGGGAAAGTCCCGAAGGTGTTTCCACCTGTGACAACATTACCGTTGGGCCCAGTTCCGATGACACCTCCGACGCCACCTATCCGGCCGTTAAGTCCTCCGCCGCCAACCACTCCGGCGACGCCTCCGTAGGGTACGCCGGTGTTCCCTATTCCGGCGTAAGTTCCAGCGCCGCCGAAGTTGACGAAGTTCTTCTGATCGTCGAGGCCGTTTTCCACTCTCAAAACCCTAGCCGCAGAACCTAGTTGACTCGTCACTACGAAGAGGGCAAGAACGAGCAATACATACCGGCACTTTTCCATCATATTCTTATCAGTTGTGAAGTAAAGAATTGCTTTCGTTTCTTGTTGTAATAAGATAATTATGTTATTACGTCATGAGTTTGTTTTATATATAGAGAAAGAGAGAGATGCAGAGGAGAGGAGTGGGAGAGGCGTAGTAAATGGTGGTAGTTGAGGAGATGTTGAATGCATTATTACGTGAAATTGAATAAAGAGAGATTTTACTGGATCTTATACGTACGTTTTTGCATGGGATACCATACGAAAAAGTGAACAGTGGATGAAGTGTGTACTGTTTCTTTCTTTTTCTTTAATTTTGATTTTGGTTGAGTGGTAGACCGATGAAGGTATTTACTACATGCACATGAGTTGCTGGCATTGTATTGATATATACAATTAAGTTGTACAATATATAATATATATCATGATGCTATATATTGCCTTGATATTAGTGCATAATTATGTCGATCAACGCTGCTCTTGTGGGGTAAAAAAGGGTGAATAACTAAGCACTAAAACAAATGTCGTATGGACCACAGATAGAATGAATCGTCATTTGAACAATTATTCTTATGTCGTGTTATTGTAAGTTTACTCTTTAATGTTTTGATTTATTCCAATTTAATCCATCCATTAAAATGCACTACTGCACATATGGCAGTATGTGTCATAAGTTTATTATTATTGTTAGGTGTCTGCTAGTCTTGGATTGAATCCCATCACCTGCACATTTTCTTTTCAGAGGCGTAAATGCCTGCCCAGCAATTGGGATACATGCGTAGCTGGAAGTTTGGTAAATCCCATAAATTCTTCTTTTTCCTCATAGTTTTTTAAATGGGTAAATTTGGGTTCAGTCCCTATTATCGAATTTCCAAAACAGTTCAGGCCCCATAACAGTTTAAACTTAGACCCAGGGACCAAATTTTTGAAAATATTAGTTTCAAGGACCAAGCTCATTGTAAATGACCTTACTATCCCTCACATTCGTCAAAATTATATCCACGTGCCATCTTCAACAAACGATTGAAGCAAAAACACCTTCAACGATATCAAAATTTACGATCTAAAGCCTGCTCAGTCTCTACGTTAATGACCAAATAAGGTCAAATTGATGATAATATCTCATGGGTGTCAATAATCAATGAAAATTTTTGAAGTTTATATTGGAATAGTGTATTAAAAGTAGTTCGAAAATCTCGTTGAAACAATGGAAAATCTTTACTTTAATGCTAAATAAGGTGAAATTGATAGTGTGTCTTAATAAACAATGAAAATATTGATGTGAATCGCGAAGAAATTTGACGCGGCCCATGATTGAAGCTTTTGCTAATAAAACGCTAGCTAATTACCATTTATGCATTCTGGGTAACAATTTATACACTCCGGGTAACGCTTTATGCATTCTGGATAACAGTTCATGCATTCTGGGTAACAATTTATGCATTCTGGGTAACACTATGCATCCGTCTCTTCCAAACGATGAATGCACAAACCACGTTCAACGAAGACCAAAATTTACGATCTAAAAGCCGGCTCAATCTCGACGTTAATGACCGAATAAGGTTAAATCGATGATAATTTCCCATGGGTGTCAATAATCAATGAAAATTTTTGAAGTTTATAATGGAATAATGTATTAAAAGTAATTCGAAAATCACGTTGAAACAAGGGAAAATCTTTACTTTAATGCTGAATAAGGTGAAATTGATAGTGTGTCTTAATAAACAATGAAAATATTGATGTTAATCGCGAAGAATTTGACGCGGCCCATGATTGAAGCTTTTGCTAATAAAACGCTAGCTAATTAACCATTTACGCATTCTGGGTAACAATTTATACACTCCAGGTAACGCTTTATGCATTCTGGGTAACAGTTCATGCATTCTCGGTAACAATTTATGCATTCTGGGTAACACTATGCATCCGTCTCTTCCAAACGATGAATGCACAAACCACGTTCAACGAAGACCAAAATTTACGATCTAAAAGCCGGCTCAATCTCGACGTTAATGACCGAATAAGGTTAAATCGATGATAATTTCCCATGGGTGTCATAATCAATGAAAATTTTTGAAGTTTATAATGGAATAATGTATTAAAATTAATTCGAAAATCTCGTTGGAACAAGGGAAAATCTGAACTTTAATGACTAAATAAGGTGAAATTGATCGTGGGTCTTAATAATCAATGAAAATATTGATGTTAGTCGCGAAGAAATTTGACGCGGCCCCTGATTGAAGCTTTTGCTAATAAAACGCTAGCTAATTAACAATTTATGCATTCTGGGTAACAATTTATGCATTTCGGGTAACAATTTATGCATTCTGGGTAACAGTTCATGCAATCTGGGTAACAATTTATGCATTCTGGGTAACACTATGCATTCTGCATTGCTCAAAAATGGCAACCTGCACCTTTTGGAGTATAACTTTCGATCTAGAAATCAAATTACCTTGATTCAAGCTCCCTTGATTAGCCAAGTTAATTATGTATAACTTTTATTCTTTACGTTATTTCTGATTCGAAATCCATTGACCTAAGAAATGTGCCCGAAAAGATTTACGGGTGCTTAGGGATATTGTCCAAAAATGGCCACAAGCAGCGACGAAGAAGATGTTACAATTTGGTGTTATGTGTATCTGATACTTATGTGTAGGATGTTTCTTTTGAACAAACTTCGCTTCTGTTGCTGAAAACGTATGCATGATTTTGGTAAAGCCTTATGTTAATTATTAATTCCTGCAGTAACAGTTTAATACTGATCGGAAACAATTAAAGAGAGAGAAAAAAACAGAAAATGATATGTAGGTAACAAGGGAACACAACACGAGTAACAGAATACGTAATAACAATAACAATTTAATATGTAATTAGTTTACTTTATGATTTTCAAATTTTATACTTCAAACACGATACATTCACTAAAATATATCAATTTACGAAGTTTTAGATAAAACATATTAGTTTAGGTTGTGATACGTTGGAATTGAAGAAGGTGAAGTATATAGTTGGAAAACAAGTAGCACTCTTATTGAAAGGATGTTCATGCTTCTACCAAATTGATTATACTTACACAAAACGTTGTGGAAATGATGTTATTAGAATCCAGATGGTCGACCTAACATAAATGACTCGACAAAATTAATGACATCTTCAATTAATCTTAATCACAAACCCTATGTTATTTACTGATTTCATGCAGTAACAGTTTATCAGTGATCAGCAACAATTTGAAGAGGAGAAGATAACAGAAATTGATATGTCGGTAACAAGCAAACACAACACGAGTAACATAATACATAGTCAAAATAACAATTTAATATGTAATTAGTTTACTTTATGATTTTAAAATTTTATACTTCAAACACGCTACATTCACTAAAATATATCAATTTACGAAGTTTTAGATAAAAATATATTAGCTTATGTTGTGATGTTCGTGGAGATTATGTTGGAATTGAAGAAGTTGGAGTATAGAGTATGGAAAGCAAGTAGCACTCTTCTTAAAAGAATGATCATGCTTCTACCAAATCGATTCTACTTACACAGAACGTTGCGGAAATGAACTATTAGATGTTTATTATAATTCAGTTGTCGACCTAACATAAATGACTCGATAAAATTAATGACATCTTCAATTAATCTTAATCACAAACCCTATATTATTTTCTGATTTCATTCAATAACAGTCTTAAGAACGATCACCAACAATTGAAGAGGAGAAGATAACAGAAATTGATATGTCGGTAACAAGCAACACACACACGAGTAACAGAATACATAGTCAAAATAACAATTTAATATGTAATTAGTTTACTTTATGATTTTTAAATTTTATACTTCAAACACGCTATGTTCACTAAAATATGTCAATTTATGTAGTTTTACATAAAATTATATAAATTTAGGTTATGATTTTAATCAAAAACCCTAATTCACAAACTATAATAATTCTGGTAACATATAAACATATAACTAGTAACAGTTTTATACATATCGGGTAACAGATAATCTACGTTTGATTTTATTTAGACTCCCGCCCAAAATTCATCTCATTCTGGTTTTCCCGACCAAAATTTCACCAATAATTTAGTAACAAATTTAGTCAACATAGTAACAGAAGCGCATATGCTAGTAACAGATCCCGAGAATTTTCCAAATCGGCCAAAACGAAAAAAATACACCCAACAATTAGTTACAGTTAAATAACAGGTTTGGCAGACATAGTAACGAGTTTCGCATACTGAGTATCAACTTTGATGAGAGTAAAAATATACCCAAATTATCGGAATCGACCGTATTTTGCGAAATTAAAGGTAAACGTCGGACGAACGAGCAAATAATGTGCCGCATCGAGCTTCCATACTATGGGTACTTCGAATTGATACATATTACAAAAACGGCTTTGATTTCATCTTATTTTCGCAATTGGAACACTACACATGGTAACAATTAAGTTAAGTTTAATAACGGTCTTGACAAAACTAGTAACGATTTTGGCACAACGGGTAACATATTTGACACTGCGAGTAACAGTTTGAACACGATAAAAAATATCCAAATTATTGGGGTCGATAGTATTTTCGAGAAATTAAAAGATGAACGTCGGACGAACGACCAAACAATGTGCAGCTCCGAGCTTTCCATACTATGGGTACTTCGAATTTATAGATATTACATGTAATCGTTGCCAAAAACGGCTTCAACTTCATCTTATTCGCGCAAATTCGAACACTATAATTGATAACAAATTAAGTTCAGTTTAATAACGGTTTTCACATATATAGTAACAAATTTCACGCAACAGGTAACATATTTGGCACTTCGAGTAACAATTTGGACACAGTAAAAATATGCCCAAATATTGGGGTCGTTCGTATTTTCGCGAAATTGAAAGATGAAGGTCGGACGAAAGAGCAAATAATGAGCTGCACCGAGCTGTCCATACTATGGATACTTCGAATTTGTACGTACTAGATGTAGTCGGTGCCAAAAATTTCTTTGATTTTATCTTATTTTCGCATATTAGAACCCTAAATAGAAAGATAAAAACTCATACACATCTTACATGTTGCTTCGTCAATACCACAATACATCCTACATTACACGCCGAAATTGGTTGGTTAATGGGCATTCGAAATTTCGAACCTCGATTCACTGTAAAAAACGAAATTCGTAAATAAATACTTTGGCGATAACAATTTTCTGCGTCGGAGTAACAGATAAGGTATGGAAAATAACATTTCGCTGGACGTTTATAACAATATAATCTAAAAGTATAACAGAAAGTCGCCGGAAAATAACTATTAGTTCAGTATGTTGGGAGGGGTGTTTTCGTCAATACATAGTTTTAATCCTTATCTCTGCAATTTTCGAAAAGTTGGTCCTTTAAACTAATTTCATCTCTGACAGGGACTGAACCCTTTACAAACTTACTAACTGGGGCCTGAATGCAAATTCTCCCTTTTTAAATAATTATAAGTATGTATTTTGACCATGGTAATCAATCATAAAGATCTCATAGGTTACAGCTGCTTTCTGTTACTACTTACTACGGCCAACAATTGATCTTCATCCACAAGTTTATATGCCTGTGCATACATGTAGAGTAGATATTGTGCTGATAATTACTGTTTCTTGACTAACAGCACTCACTCAATACGTCCAATTGGGTTCAATTCAAACCATGGTCACACACATTTTGAAAGAAAACAAAAAGGACATCCTAGAACCTTGGGCTTTTTATTCAAGTTATTTTCTGCAACAAATTGAGCCCATGTTCGAAAAATATGCACCAATCTCTTGCTTTTATCCGTAGCTTTGAAATTACAGTTAACTTTTCAAAGCCCATGTTCTGCAACTGTAAGAAAGAAATCCATTTTCTTTATACATCGGAAACGAAAAAGCAAAGAGAATGAATGATGAGAAAAAGATGGGAGAATCGAATAAAGTGATCTTAGGGACAACAATGATAAAGAAAGCGAACGCCTGACCACATAAACATCATTAGCAGCATATCATTAAAGCGTAAGCACGTCGCTTACAAGCGCCACTATCACACAAAAGATTGTAATGAAATCAAAATATTAGTACTTCAAAGACCTAAATCTCTGTTAAACACTCATTAGTCAACACAACCACGTCACTTGTCAGCTTTCCCAGAAAGAAAAAATTATCGAAAAAGACTGTAGAAAAACTTTCATATATTCCTCTAATCTTTGCCCTCATTCACTCTCATTTGCGTCATCAATGGCTGCTGCTCTAAAGCTTGTGGCTTTCCCCGTTTTACCCTTTCTTTTCCTCACGCTAGGACGCTCCTCTTCTTCAGACATCGAGTTAGTCCTAGAAAAGATCAAGCCATCGCTGCAAGGAACCGAAGAGAACATACTTCTGCAAACATGGAACACTTCAGTTCCTCTATGCCAATGGAGAGGCCTAAAATGGGCTTTCGCGGACGGCTCTGCTCTGTTATGCGGCGACCTCTCTTCGCCGCAATGGAGTAACCTTTCCTTACACAGAGACCAATCTCTGCACATTGTGTCGCTTCAGTTGCCTTCGGCGAACTTAAGCGGAACTCTTCCGAGAGAGATAGGCGAGCTCACAAATCTACGGAGCTTATATCTTGGTGTGAACTCACTTACTGGCGAAGTCCCTTAGAGCTCGGCTACAGTACTTCTTTGACAGACATTGATCTGAGTCACAATTTGCTCAAGGGTTCGCTGCCTACTTCAGTATGGAACCTTTGTGATGTCTTAGTCTCCGTTAAGCTTCACGGTAATACACTGTCTGGTTCTTTGCCTGAGCCCCCACTGCCCAACGATGCTGAAACCTGCAAGAACCTTCGGTTTCTTGATTTGGGCGAGAATGAGTTCAGTGGGAATTTCCCTGAATTTGTTTTAAGGTTCATGGGCTTAAAGAGCTTAATCTTGGAGGTAACATGTTGTCTGGTCCAATCCCAGATGGTATAACTCAGTTAAATCTCGAAAGATTGAATCTTTCTCATAACAACTTCAGTGGGGCTTTGCCTAGTTTCGCTGAGTCCAAGTACGATGCTTCTGTTTTCGAAGGGAACAGCCCAGAGCTCTGTGGCCCTCCTTTGAGAACTTGTGTTGCGAACTCCTCCCCGGGTTTAAGCTCCGGCGCCGTCGCCGGACTCGTCGTCGGCTCAATGACCGGCGCGGTGGTGCTGGTATCACTGTTGATCGGTTATTACCAGGGAAAGAAAAGAAAGGATCTGTGCGTAGAAGAAGGAGATGAACAGTTTGAGGAAGATGAAGACGATGAAACTGGTAATAACAACGATGGAAAGCTGATGCTCTTCCAAGGCGGCGAGAACTTAACGTTGGACGACGTCTTAAATGCAACAGGTCAAGTTATGGAGAAGACTAGCTATGGAACTGTGTATAAGGCTAAGCTAGCCGAAGGTGGAACCATTGCTCTGAGACTGCTGAGAGAAGGCAGCTGCAAAGACAAAAGCTCATGCTTTGCAGTGATTAAGCAGCTGGGACGTATCAGGCACGAGAATTTGATTCCATTGAGGGCTTTCTATCAAGGGAAAAGAGGCGAAAAGCTTCTCATCTATGATTATATGCCAAACAATAAAACCCTCCATGATCTATTACACGGTGATTTCCTTGCTCTTTCTTTCTTTACTGTAATAAAAAAACTAACCTTGCGCTTACAGTTCTCTTTTCTATGTATCCACAGAATCAAGGGCGGGCAAGCCTGTCCTAACATGGGTTCGAAGGCACAAAATCGCACTAGGAATGGCTCGAGGACTAGCCCATCTCCACGGCCTTGAAACGCCTATAACTCATGGGAACGTCCGATCGAAGACTATTCTAATAGACGACTTCTTTACAGCGAGGCTCAATGAGTACGGACTAGACAAGCTCATGACCCCATCGACGGCCGAGGAGATGATCTCTCAGGCCAAATCTGACGGCTACAAAGCGCCTGAGCTCAGCAAGATGAACAAATCAAGTTCAAGAACTGACGTATATTCTTATGGGATCGTGCTGCTCGAGTTATTACTGGGGAAAAAACCTGGCAAGAGCGTGAGAAATAATGGTGAGTTCTTGGACTTGCCTTCTACAGTGAAAGCTGCAGTCTTGGAAGAAACTACCATGGAAGTCTTCGACTTGGAGCTTTTGAAAGGGGCGAGGAACCCCATGGAGGAAGGTCTCGTTCAGGCGTTGAAGCTTGCGATGGGTTGTTGTGCGCCCGTGGCTTCTGTTAGGCCGAGCATGGACGAGGTTGTAAGACAGTTGGAGGAGAATAGGCCGAGGAATAGGTCTGCTTTGTACAGCCCTGCTGAGACTAGAAGTGGAAGCATTACACCGTTTTGAAATCCCTAGCTTAATTTGATTGTGTAACGAATCTTTGCATTATGGGCTTATGTAATCTGACCGCCATTATTAGAATTCTGAGCTCGGTTAGAAGTTGCAGAAAAAGCATGGCGTCGATCATAGGCAGGATTCTTGACGTCTTGGGATCTTATAATCGCATTTAAACATCACATCATTTCATTACATGACAGCCCTTTACATTCTTGGGCTAAAAATACAATCTTGTTCCTCTTGCATCCAACAACACACAGCAAACGATCGATACACAGCATGACGGCCGGAGAAAGGGTTCGGCCGAAAGATGACTCGCAATAGCTCGATTAAATAATTATATAAAGCAGTTTACCTCTTTTTTCTCTTTTTAGACGCAGTAAATATATGCGATGAATCATCAGCAGCGAGCCCCAAGGCGGCACCGAAGCGCGCCTGCGCTAGAGGTCAGTGTACCCACCAAAGAAGACGACTTTGCCGACAAACTCGAGGCCCTCGCATAGCTAGCGCCCGAGCCACGGCCCGATGTAATAAAGTAGGCGCCGTTCAGCATAAGATCTCCTTCAGACCTCCAATTCCAATTCCTCCATCTGTTGTTGCTCGCTACCCTATGAGTAACCTGCGATCAAGAACGTTCGATTCTTTCAACTGTGCTTTCCTTTTCGAGTTTGCCCATGTTAGTTTCTCAAGGGAAAGAATGGATTAGGCGAAAAAAAGGGACCTCTTTGGCGAAAGGATTGACCGGCGCCAAGTATCTGTTCCCCTGGCTGTTGATAGTTGGATCAGCGCTGCCGCCGATTGCGTACATTTCCCAGTGGGTATAGTCGTTGTTTACCACATGAAAATGCCCGTGCCTACACCTATACATGTATACTACCATCGATTGAGATGATCTCTTTAGTTTGTAAGAAGACAATCAATCAATTCTTGAAAGTTCGGTAACATACATACCTGGGCATTCTCTGAATCAAGCCCTCGCCGAAATGGTTATAAGCAATCGTGACTTGCATAACCCTGTCTCTAGTGTAAGTATCGCTGTGCCCAAGCAATATAACCTCGTTGTGGTGGGTGAAGTAGTTGTTGGATATGGTGATGGCGGTGGACCCCATTATGGCGTCGATGAGCCCATCGGCGCAGTTTGCCAGTGAGTTGTGGTCGATCCATATGTGGCTCGAGCCGAAGATGCTTATGCCGTCGCCGTCGGCCATGGTCCTCCACCCGTAGTGCGACGGCGAGCTCCTCACCATGGCGTTGCCGGTGGGCCTGCAGTCGTGGATGTTGAGGCCGTGTATGATGATGTTGGTCACGAACTGTATGGTGATGCACGCGCCGTAGGCGATGTGTACGTCGACCCCACGCGCGTCTATGGTCTTGAAGCTGTTCATTATCAGCTCTTGCTTTAGGGTTATGGTCATGTCGCGCTTGAAGACGATCCACAAGGGCTGGTCCTGCAATTGATTAAGGTTGTCTGAAATTTCGGCAAAATTGAAATCGAAAATTAAATCTCGGCGGCGGAGATTTCCGTCGGCGTCGCCGTCCTTGCCTGAATCACGGCGTGCCTGAGGGTGCCCGGTCGTGGGTTGACCGGGTCGTCGTCGTTCGGGTCCGTGACGACGTAGTAGCGGCCGTCTCGGCCTCCGACGGCGCCGCGGCCGAATCCGATGCTGCAGTCGGCGAGGCGGCGGCGGTTGCGGGCCCACTTTGGGTCGCAGCGCCAGCAGTCGTCGATTGGATTCCCTGTGATGCATGAGAAGAAGCCGAGTTCCCTTCGAGCCGTACTGTTCCACGTGGACCTGTGAATTAATTAATAATAATTATTATTATTAATGATGATAATTAATGATGATGATCTACGGTCATACGGAAAGAAAACGCATGATGATTCACCACAGTTGGGAATAAATGCTGGGGTACGAAATTAAGTTCAATGGCGTCGGTGGAGGGAGGCAAACAAAGGTAATAAATTCAATTCGACACTATTACTAAAAAAGTAAATAAAATATAAATAAATAGACACACACATACAAATAGATAAGTCGGAAGAGGTCATTTATTTAGGTCATATGGTGTCTCATCGTAAGTGTCAGTTTATTTACATGGGGTTAGATCTGCCAGCAATAACGTGGCTTAGATAGATCTTGTTTTTTTCTAATGAGCTTTGCTTTAGCTTTTAGCCAAAGCCAAGCTGGTTTTAGACAAAACCAACTTATGTAGGCCTCCCCTTATTCAAAATATAATAATATATTCAAGAAATAGAATTAGGGAGTTGAAGTAGATACGAATTCATGACAATTGACATCCTTAGGTAAAAATATGTTCTTGGTTGTACATTCTATGTATAACTAGATGAGTCAACATGCAATAGCATCAAATAGGTCTAGTGAGTTGAGAATAATAGGATCTAAGTCAGGAATAAAACAGTATGTAATTAAGGCATATAGGGAATAATGGCATAAGCATTTGAATAACAAACATATAAATTTTAGGGAAAAAGGTTGAATTAAAAAAAAAATATAAAGACAAGGAAGAACACTAACACATGCATGAAACATGGATAAGAGAGGGAAAAAAGACAAATACATTGAATGCACAGATCTCGCAACTGGGGTCACCTCACATGTGTATTTAAGCCAAAGAACCTAACATCCGTATTCACTCATATAATAAATTTGTTATTTTTATAAATAATTTGATGACATGGGATTGGGACGATTTCTAACACTGGGTAAGAGAATGAACATGTATTGGAAGTATGAATAATTTAATTTACAGGCATTATAATAGGATCAAGATTTTATTTTTATCGTGTCATTCAGTGTACGGATCATGTGAGGGTTCCCTTATCATTTCTTGTCTTTGTGTGGAACATCCAATATGATCGTTCATTAAACACATGATCTCTGTGATGATAATATATTTTAAAGTTAAGATTTTTTTGTCATTTATTAGTGATAATAATAGCGTATAGAATTAAATGGAAAATGACTGACACTCATTAACTATGCTAGCAACAGCTCGGATCAATACCATAAATTTACAATTCCATATCTACATTAAACCCGTGATTTTCCTAACACTAGATCAATTTATATGGGATCCATGTCCTAATTTTTGTTCATTTTATATTGACATGATTTTGAAGAGTAATGAATATGTAAGTTAAAGATCGAAACCTGTCCAATGTAGTTGAGTTCCATAGGCTGTTAAGTTCCCCATTTTCTTGTAGATTCCTGCAAATAGCCAGAAAAGGAAAAAGAAAAATTCCAATCTTTACAATTGGCAGTGAACCCACAAAAATCTCAAGTGCTTAAATACTATACAAAGAGGTATGAATGAGGTCACAGCATATCATTAAAAGATACCTAGCTTTGGCACTAACAAGCAGCGGTGCGTAGGCGAGCAATGCAGAGAGGAGTAGGATAATTCTGAGAGAGGACGCCATTAATCAAGAATGTTGCTTTATAAATTTTTACAGTGTATGTTCATGCATATATATGTGTATGTGTGTATGTGTATGTATTCTCTCTGTGTGTGGGGTGAGAAGAAGCAAATGAGTTAATGAGAAAAGCGCGGTGCTCCTAGTCTTTATATAGGTAGGAGAGAAGGTGAAAGGGGTAGAGGGAGACACTTTATAGAAAAAGTACGGAGAAAAAAGGGTGTTTTTAAGACTTGTGCTAAACTCGACTAATTTAGATCATGAATATGAGGTTAAGCATATATAGGCCAAATTTGTTTTTGTGTGTGTGTTATTCCCATCGGATTGAGCCAAATTAAATTCACGTGGGTGACAGTTTCATTTTGCAAACTGAAATTATTATATGATTACAACATTGGGCAAGACATTCACTTTATATTCATCCATACAACAGATTCTAATTTCTAACTCAATATCCTCGAAGTTGGAATATTTAACTCCCTATGTATTGACTGATAAAAGAATTGAGTGATTGTTCCTATTTCCTCGCAATTAGTTCAGGAGAAAATAAAAAAAAGCAAATAAAGATAACTTTATGTACATCAAAGCAAAGCCTATGATACATTCATGATCAACAAACAAAGAAGATCAAACACCCCCATAAAGAGAACTGCTTCTGTCTTAAAGTCATCACAGATAACAAGTACATAAATAAATGCCAAGAAATCAATTTTTTCAGAGAAAGTCTTCCATTCCCAGAACAGAGGAGCTTACAGAAAAAGACTGAAAAAGAGAACTGTACAGACGATTCTTGACCTGAGCCCTTCAGCCTAACGCTGGTTTTCATCTGAACGAGCCCGGGAAGTCCTCCTACGCCTTCTCGGGTTCAAAGTATCATCAACATCGACATGATCGTTCGTTGTGCTGTGATTTAGCCCATCATCCTCATAACTTCGACGGTTGTTTTCTTGAGAACCAAATAAATTTTCGCCCCACAACTGACGCCTCGTGATTTCTCCACGTGCCCTGCGGTTTCTCGAGAACAATCCTGACCTTCCACCCCTATACTCCACTCTTCTACGATCAGTTGCTAAGCCATTCCTTTGAAACAAGAACAGAGTGCTCATCCACTGACCTCTGTCCCTTCCTCTGCTTCTTTCCCCTGGCGAGGCCCTGAAATCGTTTTCTATTACATAATCTCCGACCACAACAGCGCCGGGCGTAGAAGAGTGAATCGCGCTGATGACATCGTTGTACTCCCTTTGGCTCTCCAAGTTTCTCCAAGCTCTTTGCCTCGAAGGGTCCACGTCAGCCGGCCTTGTAGTAGGGTGAACTCTCCTAGCATGCTTACGCAGTTCCCTGTAGTTGCCAGAGAACGAACAAGATTCGTGAGAGCATGATCTAGGCTTCGAATCAAGGTACTTTCTTGCTTCTTCAACGACTTTCGAACCCAAAACTGCTCCACGGCATAAAGGGCACATTAGATTTAAGCCCTTTTCTGTCTTCTCCATGTCGGTTTCTCCATTCGAGCTGCTGCTGCTTCCATTTGATCCTCCCCTTCCCCTGCGGTTTCCAGACATATAACTTGCACTTGTCAGGTCAACGTTCCTACTAGACGTGTTAAGAGAATCGTGAGTTTCAGCTGGTGTCAAACTCGGTTCAGCAAAGCTGTCTGAATGTTGTTGTTCTTTGAGTTGTTTAAATCGATCCAAGCAATTTGAATGCCTATAACTAGTGTCGCATATGTAGGAGCGACAGCCCTTGTCATGAGAACTGCAAATGAGAAGAACAGCATTGTGTGGGTGGTCCATGCATATGGGGCATGACGCTTCATCCCACTCCTTGAAGTAAAGAGCTGAGACTTGGGCATCATTTGATAGGCTTCTTTTCCTACTAGCCATTTATATGCAGTGTGGCGCGTCACTAGTACAGAAAATCCATTTAGCATGCCAATTTTCATTTCAAAATAGTTCAGACAAGCAAATTGGCAGCACAAAATTCCACAGACTTGTTTCAGAGGAAAACAAAGAAAAGAAAGAAAAGAGGAGCCAAGCCCGAACTAGTTTTCCTCAAGAGAAAACAGCAAAAAATACAACCACCTTTAGTGAAAATGAGCCTATCAGTGAGAAAGCAGATAGTAGTTTGCCCCATGAAAGCATTACAAACTCGGGATTGTAGAACTTAAGTTAGTGGAGACAAGACGCGCAATCATGATCAAGTTTTACGAAAACGGATATCAGTTGCATGTCCATTTTATCTAGAAACAAGTAAGAACAAACAAGACATGAGAGCATTGAAAATTCCATCCCTCATTCCCCATAGGCCAACAAATGAGGAAAGACACCCAAGATTCATCTGACGAGAATTGCAACTTAATATGAACAGAGAATGACCCAGATTAGATTTCCCTGAGATCTTAATCGCAACTTGCAAGTTTGGAATATAACTCATAAAATAGTATTCCATTATACCATCAATATTTACTCACCGCGAAGATGGAATTTAGATATTCTCTTAAACCAGCAGCTTTGGCAGTAGTATTAATGATCTGATTGATATAGCAACTGAAATAACAAATATCCCGAGTTGACTTTATAGCACCATATTGTATTGCAACTCGCCAGAGGCACTTCACTTAACAACCAAATTTAAAAGCCAACGATCTTGAAAAAAAGGACTTCAAACACAGCTATTGAATACTTCTTGAGCCACAAACCACCAACAAATCCAAACACCTGCAGTTATGTCGAGGAGACTATCATTTACAAAACAAATTGTGACTATGATTTACAACCCAGAATAATCATATCAAAACAAAACGTTTGTTACGCGCAAAAAAAAGAAATTTCCGTGTCAAGCAACGGCCTTAAGTGCCCGCAGAATTCTTCCGTCACTAATCTGAAGCATATTACAGATGAAAAGGGTTACCAATATCAAATCGAACCCCTCGGTAAGAGACAGCTAAACAATTTTCATTCCCAAATATTTTCATATTCCCAAATCAACATGAGGGAAAAGAAAACACGACAATTTTCACCAACGTCATTTCCCAATCCATAAACTTAGTAACCAAAAGAAACCTTTCGATCATCAAAAGGATATCCATCAACATGTACATTAATCGACACAAGTAGAATCGTGACGATCGAAAAACAGAACATACAATGAAAAAAAAAACGCAACGAATCATTACGGTTTGATGGTCCGTCCTTTGATCAATCGATCGATTCAATGATTGATGTTTGGTAGGCAAGTTAAAACCTTTTGATCAAACGATGCGCAGAAGATACCATGTCTTCGGATGAGTTTTGTTTTACCAGATAGCGTAGGATACGAAGAAAGTGGGGTTGAGCTGAATTTAAACGGACCAAATTATTCGATTGCGTGCTATTTTATAATGAGAAATATGTATACTTCTTTCTATAATTGGTACATGGTGTCTATAACTGTGAAATTTGATCATTCAACTTATTTACAATTTATTCATTTCATTTGTAATTTGATTAATTGAATACTTTTCAATTACTTTTTTATTTATTGTACTTATACATTTATACATAATTTTTCTACTTTATATCTAAAATTATGTTCCATCTTAAACATAAAATTAATAATCTAAAAAGGGAATTCAACACTTAAATACCTACATTAATAAAATTTATACAGTTCAGTCCCTAATCAGATGAATTTTTAAACTAGGTACCTAGTTGAATTTTGTTTTACTGATAGGTACCTAACTGACGGATTTACCCCTACTGAAACTGCTTATTTACATCTTTTACCTGCTTTTCTTATTTCACGTTCGTTCCTCCATTTAAAAAAAAAAACCGCACATAGTCGCACCAAATCGCGCGATTCCTTGGCAGATCGACCCGGGTGTTTTTGGCTTCAGATTCTACGTCGTCACTCCAGTCGTTCGTCGAAGTATTAGCTTCTGAAATCGATTGGTAAGTCTTTCACAGTATTACCGTAAAGTGCGAGGATTTCGTCACAATTATGGTTTTTTTGTGCGCGTTTTTGGAATGCGCGTGATTTGTTGGTCGATTACGCTTTTTTTGTGCGTGCATTTCGTCGTGGCTGCTTCATTTGGGATTTTTTTGGAATGAGTCGATTTTTGTTTTTTTGAATGGGGTCATTTTATTGTGGTACTATATTGTAACTGCATTTGGTACCGTCTGTTTCGGCATTTTAGTACCCCTTGTGTGAATAAAATGGCACTACTTGGCAAAAGTGTTCGAATGGGTCAATTTTTTTGGTACTACATTATCACTGCATTAGGTCCTCTCTGTTTAGAAAATTTGGTACCCCTTATGCGCGTAAAATGGTAATGCTTGTGACATTAGTTTTATCGACTGGGGTCAATTTGTTTTGGTACTACATTATCCATGCTTTTGGTACCCTCTGTTAGGGTAAATGGTACCCCTTGTGTGACAAAATAGTACTGCTTGTTAACAGTGGGTTTTTCGAAAATGGGGTTAATTTTTTTGGTACGACATTGTCACTGAATTTGGTACCCTATGTTTGGCAAATTGGTACCCTTTGTGAATAAAATGGTACTACTGTTAGTGGTTACCTTGAAATGGGGTCAATCTGTTTGGTACTACATTATGACTGAATTTGGTACCCTCTGTGTTGGAAAAACTGGTACTCCTTGTGTGAATAAAATGGTACTGCTTGTTAGCAGTGGGTTTTCCGAAAATGGTGTCAATTTTTTTGGTACTGCATTATCGATGCATTTGGTACCCTCTGTTTGGCCAAATTGGTACCCCTTGTGTGAATAAAATGGTACTGCTTGTTAACAGTTTTGCTTTTTTTGCAGAAATGCCTCCGCGGAAGGGATTTGAGCTGTCTTCCAGGTGCCATCCTACGCTCTTTCGATCTACCATTAGCAATTTGAAGGGTAGGATGACCCCTGATAAAAAAGAAGCTATACGAAGGTCCCCGTTTCATTTTTTTTAGATATGCCTAAGATGTCGCATTCGTTTGCTCGAATCATGGCATTGATAAAGCGTTATAGTGTAGAGGCGAACAGTTTTAGGTTGGGGGAGAATACGAATGTGGTATTCTCCCCACAGGAATTTAGTGTTGTAATGGCATTGCATAACGTTGGACAGCCCGTGGACCTAAATTCGAAGATGAAATCGAAAACCGTTCAACGGCTTTTCGGTAAGAAAAATGGCAATGTAACCCGTAAAAAAATCTTAGAGTTGTTGAATGAGTTTGTCGGAAAGCTTGGGAGGGAGAACACGGATGAGTTCCTCAGGTTGTTTGTATTTTTCTTGTTTAACTCTGTATTATTCCCGATGGGGAATTCGAAAAACCCAAAGTTTGTGAATGCGTACGTCGACGATGTCGACATGATGGGGGAGTACGCATGGGGAAGGGCGGTACACGATTTTTTTGGTGACCGAGATAAAGCAAATGGCTGCGAATTCGATGCGGAGCGACTCGTCCAGCCTAATGATGAATGGGTGCACTATTGGGCTGATGGTAATACTCCATTACGTTATGAGTTTTCCTTTTTGATTATGCTTTTATTGATGAATATAATGCTTTGGCGTCTTTCAGATTTGGGTGTATGAGCACGTGCCCTCGTTGGCGCAGAAGCGGGAGATGTACATGTTTCCCAGAATGTTCAATTGGGAAGAGAGTAGAGTTCCGAATGACGTAGTCGCTGCGGAGGCTGAATTGGCTGCAATTGCATCTGTCGTCCCAATATACCCAACAAAGAAGGAAGTGAAGTTCGTGCATCCGATAAGTTTGCTGCCGGAGGTATAAAGTTCCCTACTTTTTTAAGTATTATTTGCTTTGTTTGTAACTGTTTAATGAATTATGTGTGGTTAAGGTTGATGTGGGAGTTGGCGGATCTCAATTAGAGTGGAATGCTCGTGTGGAGAGGTTGGAAGCCGAGTTGAGATTGAAGGACGAGGTTATAAGAGATCTACAGTCAAGTGGTGGGATGTCAAAGGTTGATACGTCCAACGAGGAGGCGAGGGTCATGGAAGAGGCTGAGGATATGCCCGAGCAGACGGTTCATAGCGACGGTGAGAAGGCCGGGGAGGACATGGTTGAGGATAGGGATGTGAATATGGGTCACAATGACCGTGAGGATATGCCCAAGGAGATGGCCATAGCGACGGGGAGAAGGCCGAGGAGGACAAGGTTGAGGATAGGGATGGGGATCAAGCGGAGGATGAGGTTAGTGAAGAAGTAGCACAAGAGGATGATGAGGAGGATAAGGGTGCGGAGGATCAGGCCGAGGAGGATAAGGGTGCGGAGGATCAGGCCAAGGAGGATAAGGCCGCGGAGTCTCAGGCTGAGGAGGTTAAGGCCTCGTCGATTGCTCGAACGGTGCGAGGCCGAAACGATCGTAAAAAACGGCGAAATTCGGCTTTTCTCACACCAGATTCAAGTCCTCAGCGGCCACAGAAGAAGGGTAAGGCAAAAAACAAAGCTGTTGGGGTTGATGTCGAGGCCGCCGAGTCTGAGCGAGAGCCGTCGGTTGCATACTGCTCCAAGTACGCGGACAGACTTGACTATGCTGCCCGGCTCGAGATCCATGCGGAGCAGCGTCAGTGCATCGACGCGTACCTTAAAGCGAAGAAGCTTAGGTACCTTTTCTTCGATGTTTCGATGGTTTTCATTTGATTACTTTTTAAATGTGTGATTAATACTTATGCAGTGACGTCGTTTGGCAAAGCGACATTACCGCCGTCGATGCACAAGGATTCTATATGCTGCTCTTCCGGGATTTGCTTAAGTCAAATGTTATCGACGCTTTCATCGACTGTTTGACACGGCGGTCCGCGGGGATCTCCGGGAGACCAAGCGTCTTTGTATTCCCAAGTTTCGTGCAGGTCGACTACTGGACAAAGATACAGAAGGCGTCGAGAAAGAGGAAGGTGGAAGCTAATCAGCTTCGTCGAGGAGATGGCGGGGAGTAGTCGGGCATGGCTAGAGCGGCTTGATGGCCATGCGTTGACTGAATTGTCATACGTGTTGACGCCTGTGAATACAGGTAACCACTGGGGAGTGCTCGTCTACAAGGTGAGTGAGAGAAAGTTCTACGTGCGGGATCCGATGGCCTCGCATAAGATGATCTGGGCCGCTAAGCCTTCGTAAGTTTTAACATTGGCATATTTCGTCGACTATGTTCGGGTATGCGTTAATGTCGTTTTTAATTTGTGCAGGCTGATTTCCTGACGAAGTATTGGTCTGCGAAGTACGATTATCAATGTAAGAAGACCGTGGATCCGGAGTACAACAGGCCCCAATTTGGCGACGTGGACTGCGGTGTGCACGCATGTTTGACCATAGAGGAGTACGTTGTCGACACCCCAGAGTTCGAGAAGTATGGCAAGGAAGTCAGCATGGATGTCTATCGTGCTACTATGGCTGCTCGCATTTTACGTGACGAGCGTAGTTGTATGTTAGATCTTTTTCACTAATTATCTGGGATATGCTGTCAGACTCTTTGGAGACTCTTGTTTAGTTTGGTTAACTTAGTTTGAGTTGGGAATGGGACTATCTGGAGACATTTTGTTGCCAAGTATGTGCTGTGTTGTGTTGTTCTATGACTGTCCGTAATTTATGCAGGTTATTATATGTTATTGTATGACCGTATCTTATCCTTTACGTATAGAGTACCAGAATATCAAGGTTAACCGTACCATTATACTATACATACCGTACCTTATATACAACACATGAAGTACCTTGTCTGTTGTACACTAAGGTACCTTGTGTTTTACAGAATGTACCTTATCATTTACATATATAGTACCATAACCTGCATGTTGACGGTATCCAAAATTATACATATACGGTACCCATATATGAAAGTATACGGTATCATTTGTTATACGATCGAAAAATGAATACATTCCTAATCGAATCGCGTCGTCCTGCGTTATTTTCACAATGCCGAACAATAACGAAACGAGAAAAAAAAGGAAAGCCTAATGCACCGAGTTCACCGATCTAGCACTCACCAAATTATTCAAAACATGTTGTAGATGTTCTTGCTTTTATCCTTATACTACAATAAATCTTGGTATTTTTAAGATTTAATTCGTCCGTGCGGGGTTTAATGCTCGAATTTGATCTGAAACGTATTGCATACTATGTATTATTGTTCTACGGTGGTGCGAGATGAAAAAGTACTTCGATCGACCTCGAAAATACTAACCATAGTACGACGTATCATACATAAGGGACGCCGTACCTTAAATATCTTTGTAGGGGTACCTCTCCTTGGTTTAAAGCGTACCAAATCAGCCACGGTTGCAGTACCCAAAATTACTGATGACATGAAACATTTTAGGAAAGCCACTGACATGTCAGACGAGCTGACTTTTATTATTTAATACCTCGTATGTCAGAATCTGACCAACTCATGACTGAAAATGTCAGAAATCTCTCAAATCATCACTGAAAAATGTCAGAAAAGTGTGCAATCACTACTGAAAAAGTCAGAAAATGTCTAATCCTTGTCTTCCACGTGAACACTTGCTGAAAATACGTCGTTTGTGACGGAATATAGTCAAGGCTTAAATACCATTTGTTACTTTAATTTTAGGGTACCAAAATTGCATGTCTTAGAGTACCAAAATGGCATGTCTTAGAGTACCAAAATTTTATGTCTTAGAGTACCATAATTGAATGTCGTAGGGTACCAAACTGGCATTCATCACAGTACCAAATTAACATGTTACGGTGCCAAATGTGCATACAGTAGCAAAATGGTTTCTTTTAGGGTACCAAAATTGCATGTCTTAGAGTACCAAAATGGCATTTATAACAGTACCAAAGTAGTTGTATATAACCGTACCAATGAATCTAAGTAGCAAAATGGTTTCTTTTAGGGTACCAAAATTGCATGTCTTAGAGTATCAAAATGGCATTAATAACAGTACCAAAGTAGTTGATATAAACCGTACCAAATGAATCAGTAGCCAAAATGGTTTCTTTTAGGGTACCAAAATTGCATGTCTTAGAGTACCAAAATTGCATGTCTTATCGTACCAAAATGACGTTAATACAGTATCAAAGAGTAGTATATAACCGTACCAAACGTGCATGTCGTAGGGTACCAAACTGGCATGTCGTAGGGTACCAAACTGACATTCATCACAGTACCAAATTAACATATATTACGGTGCCAAATGGCATACAGTAGCAAAGCGACGTCTTCTAGGGTACCAAAATGATGAAGACTTAGGGTACCAAAATGGCATTAATAACAGTACCAAAGAGTAATATATAACCGTACCAAACTTGCATGTCATAGGGTACCAAACTGGCCTTAATTACAGTACCAGATTTACATATAATACTGTACCAAACGTGCATCATTACAATACCAAACTGGCAGTCTTTACAGTACCAAATTTGGACAAAAACAATGAGCCATATCCTATGGACACATTTGAAAAACTTCTACTTACTGGCATCATTTAGACAAAAGAATGAGCCAAGACCATACAAAACAACACCGAAAAGGTCATGGGACAAAAAGCACTGACAAAATACATGGAAAATACGGACGCTACGTCGTTACGGCTTCTGTACAAGTACGGCGATTATGTCCGTATTTCTCACATATTTTACACTTGTTGGATATTCTATCTACCTGAGATGGAATCCTCCGTGTCTTTCGGCGACCGGGGAGAACGCGGATGTCCGGGTCGCGAATGAAATTCCCATCATCGGTTGAGCATTCATCTCGTGAGTCGGAATAGGGTTGATGATCGACATATATGCATCTCTATACTTCTGGCATCGGAAGTACGGATCACAATAATCGTAAAAAGAATGTCTCATAGTCGCAATGCACGCTGCTGCATGCTTACAAGGGATTCTATAGACTTCCCATCTCTGCATGAGCAGGTCCGCTGTTGGATGTCCACCGCAAATGAGCCATCTTCACCGACCACCTCAAATGCCACGTTCGAAGATTTACTCACTTTCAACGTGCGACCAACAGAGATATTCTGAACAAGTTTCTTTTCTTATTTGGACATAACTCGCTAACAAGGGTCATTCCTCTCTCGCGTCGTTCGTGCATCTTCGTCATGATTTTCACGCGAATGGTATCAACCATTCCCTTTACAGGCAACGACAGTGCTTCTCTTACCCAAGAATTCCAACACTCTGCTTGATTGTTGTTAATAACTCCCCACCTATTCCCGTCGAATAACGCATTTGCCCAACATGTTGGATCTGATCGCTCAATAAAAGTCTGCGCAATTGGCATAGACTCGATGATGCTGGCGATGTGATTATGAAACTGAACCGAAGTAGTTGCATAAGCCGCTTTTTTGAACACGGATGACCAATGTTTCTTGTTGTGCTTCGGGTAATGTTTCATCACCTGTAAAAATTAAGAACAAATTACTTGCATCGTATTCACTAATGTAGTGAGCACATTACTAAAAAGTACCTCTTTCTTGAAGTTGTCGACCAAATGGCGCAAGCAATATGCATGACGACTTCCTGGAAATGATATAGAAACAGCTTTAATAATACTCGGATGCCGATCTGAGAAGAACGTCAGCTCCCTTAATGTCGACGGGTAATGATGAAACATGCTCCTCAACTTAGCAAAGAACCACTCCCAGTTTTCATCATTTTCGACGCTTACAACGCCAAAGGCAACCGTGAACAAATCTTCGTTTGCATCCTTTGCGACGGCCGTAACGAGCACTCCTTTAAACATGGTCTTAATGTGAGTACCATCAACAAATATGAGCGGCCGACATCCATGAACAAAGCCTACGAGACACGCGTGGAAGCAGATAAAAAGCCGACGAAACTTGTTGTCGTGAGGGTATACATCGTACTCAGCCACGCTACCCGGATGGGTTTCTCTAACGGCATTACAATACCACCTCAACTGATCAAACGTACCATTATCCAACCCATATATGTTACGAATTGCACTTTCTTTGCCTCTATACGCCTTATGGTACCCACTTCAACTCCATAGTCCCTTAGGATGTCTTTAACCATGGCACCGGGACGATACGATGGCTCGTCTCGGACCCTCTCTTTCACTATGTTCCCTACTCACGGCGCGTCCGCTCGCGGATGATCACGACTCCTAAGAGTATCTTCACCACAACTGTGTTGTAGATTGGATCTCCTAATCGCAAATGAATTGTCACATTTATAACGCGAAGCATATATCCGCTACTTGCACGTCTCATCCTTGCACACGGCAATGATTTTTACGCTCGTTCTTTGCATATACAAAGTTTCTTCGGATCGCAATGGAGTAGTTCTTCAAATTCCGTCTAAATTCATCTGCATCCCTAAAGATTTGTCCATCTCCCCGAATGCAATGACTCCATGCATCTACTGTGTTTCTTTCAAAATCAAACTCCACGGATTCTCCGTTCTCTTCCGTACTACAAGTAATTTTATCATCATCAATATGAAACCCAAAATTAAAGTTTAACAACTTAAAATAAAACAAACCTGTTCGTCGGGCCACTTGTACCACATTCATAGGCACGTTCCACTTTCATCGGTATCATTTAAAATTTGTATCGCATAAACAGCTGATACATATTGAAAACATCCGTATTTTCTTTCAATGTCGAGTACAAACTTTGGAACGGAACGGAAATCGAGAACCCAACGTTCAATAGGGTCTTCGATCCTTGTCCGGCACCGGCACGAGCAGACGGAGTTGGTCGGCAAGAAGAAATCGTCGACGGCGAGCTGAAGGTCGGATTTTGCAGAGAAAAAAAAAAACCTGAAATGAAATTCTAAATCATTTAATAAGGGTATTTTCGTAATCTTAGGTTATTAGGTACCTAAGTGTAAAAATTTTATTGAACTGGGTACCTAGCTATAAAATTGTTCTGACAAGGTATCTAAGTGGCAGATTTTTTTTCTATTGGGTATTTATGTGTAGATTTCCGATCTAAAAAATATAAATAATGTTAAATAAAATTATATTTTAAGCACGCGCATCGAGTATGCGAGTACTAATGGATAAAAAATATTAGTCCAATCTGTCAAAACTGAAGTGACCTCATGAATGATCGTCGAGCTAAATAATGAAATGGTTCGTCAAGCTTGAACCTATTATATAATTTTTAGCTCGATAAAGGTGGGAAAAAAAATAAAAACATAATTAGGGAAGAATGTAAGAAATTTAAAAAAATATTACTTTGGTTCAATATATAAAATATTCGATCATCAGCCCAATTAGAATCCTACTAAAGCCCACACCGTATTCCCATTTTAGCCCAACACATGGCCCATTATAAATTTGGGCCGACATTAAAATATCAGTGAAGTGGCTGGCAGTCAGCAAGCAGCTTCACTTCACAAATTGTGGATGTGCATCGAACGTATCATTTGTGCGCTCTCCAAATCTGCAGAGTATAATATTTTGGTTTTCGGTAGGGTTTTGCGAAGTTCCCCAGTGATTGAGAAAGAGAAATGGATAGGTACCAAAAGGTTGTGAAACCGAAGCCAGAATTACCAGTGAATGAGAATGAGATTCGCATTACGTCTCAAGGTTTGGTGCGTAACTACCTCAGTTATGCGACTACTCTTCTTCAGGTACTGACTTGTCGTCCATTCTTCCTTTACGTGTTTCGTGTTTGATATTGTTTATTAGTTTTGATCTGTCTTTGGTTTTGTTGATTTGTTTAGCTTAAGTTTTCGGGAATCCATTGTTGGCAATCAGTTTTTAGGTGTGAAATGTGACGGGTTTGTGAGAATTATTCTGCGTGGGCGATGTCTTGTATAGCGTGTTTCTTTGCTACGTACTGAGTCTGCTTGCCTGGTTTAACATTTTATGTTATCTGTGATTCATCGTTGCACACCATGTTATTATCTACCTTGCAGATTCAGAAGTTAATTCTGTAGTATTTTATGATTTGGATGGGAAGTTTCTTTCAGCAATTCTACGATATTTTGATTTGTATTCTCGTTTAGTTTTAATCATCTGGTGTTACGATGATTATTCCCTCAGGAGAGGCAAGCAAAAGAGATAGTATTGAAGGCAATGGGTCAGGCAATAAGCAAGACTGTGGCTATTGCTGAGATCATAAAGGTTTCTATAAATATTCCTTGTTTTTGGATTTATGTGTTAGATTTTGAGCGACGTGATTTGCTCAATGATTCATTGTCGTTTAACAGAAGAGAATCCCCCGGCTGTATCAAGAGACTGCCATTACTTCAATGAGCATAACTGATACATTCGAACCCATTGAAGAGGGTCTTCAAACGTAAGCTTCAGCATTTTCTAATGCAACTGTTCTATCTATGCTGACTTCTCTGACTCATTGAAGAGGTTATTTGTCACTGCGTAAACATTTGTTCTTGTCTCTCAGTAATGATTGAATATTCATGCAGTGTGGAGCAGACACGACACGTCTCCATGATATCAATTACCCTGTCTTATAATGACCTCAACAAAAATTCTCCTGGGTAATCTATCTGCTTCATAATGATTTTTATGCGATGACCAAAGGAAGTTATTTCAAAACGTTCTCCACTAGTTTTTTTCACGCTGTAATATGAATTTGCGATGCATGATGCAGATATCAAGCACCATCTGGTACTAATCAGAACAGACAGCAACGTAGCTATGATTACACACCACAGCAGCAGCTGCAACCTCCTAGACAAGCACTTGCCGTGTATAACAATGGTAATAAAATTTAAGAGACTTAAAATGAAAGTTGTCATGATTCTTTATGTAATGTTGTGTATCCAATAACCGTTTAACGACATTTTGGCTTTTAGATGCATATGGACGAGGACGAGGCCGTGGAAGAGGTAGGGTTTCAGGTTGGAGCAGAGGTGGATATGGAAATTACCAAGGTACTTCATTTCCTTTTTGTATGATTTTGACCTTTATATATTATTTAGTGTTGTTTTTCAGTCTTGGTTTATTTTTACATTTTTTTTCCGCTTTAGATAATGTCGGGAACAGAGGTGCATATGGAAATTATCAAGGTATCAACTAAAATTGGCGCGTGCTTTAAGCCACTTACTATTTTTTGTCTTGATTCTTTCTTTTGGTTCATGTATTTTTTTTGTTAGACAATGGCGGAAACAGGGGTGGATATAGAAATTACCAAGGTATGTCATTCAAATTAATATATGCTTTCACACGTTGGTTATCTTTTTCTGGATTTATTTATTTAAGACTTGGACTTGGTTCATGCTGATTTTTTCCATAGGCTATGGCGAGAACAGGGGTGGATATAGAAACTACCAAGGTATCACTTATATTGGTGCTTGCTCTGAGCCATTTACTGCTTTCATTTCTTTCTTGATTACTTCTTATGATTCACATTTGTTTTTAATTAGACAATGGCCGGAACAGAGGTGGATATAGAAATTACCAAGGTATTCCAATTTAAATTATAATCTATGCCGTCACCCGGTGTTTACTTTTTCTGGATGTTTTTTATTAATTTGGATGGTTCATTTCATGTTGATTTTTCCGTAGGCAATAGCGAGAACAGGGGTGGATATAGAAACTACCAAGGTATTTCAAAGCTAGACGCTTTAGACCCACCGATTATTATTTTCTTTATCCTGGATTTTTCTGATGTTGGTTGTGACGGTTTTCCACGTTAGACAATGCCGGTAACAGAGGTGGATATGAAAATTACCAAGGTATTTCCGTTGAAACCTTTATTTGCTCCCACTCATTATCTTCTGCATTTGTTTTTTTCGCGTATCTTCGTTCATATAAACATTATTTTTTGTTAGACGATGTGGGATACTCGGGTGGATATTCTGGCGGCGGTGGTGGCGGTGGATATTATAGTGGTTATTCAAACTATAACCGAGGTGGTGGGCGTGGTGGTAATAACTGGGGTTATCGAGGTTAGTTAGTAAACTCTTTTTTTTTCTTATCATATCTTTTTATTATATAAAACCCGAAGGTAAAAAGTACTGATATGGTTGACAGGTGGAAGAGGCCGCGGTGGAGGTGGCAGAGGAGGCTACTATGGTCGTGGCCGTGGAAGGGCGGGAGTTCGCCCGAGAGGTGACAACGAGGGCAATTAGTTAATGCATATCAATATATAACAAGTGTGCTCTGCTTGCTTTCGCTTCTTAGCAGTTTTATAGCTTTCTATCTCCTGAGTTTGTTGAAAACTTGTGGCTTTTCATGTGATTTTGTTTCCTATAACGTTGTGTGGGGGCAACGCTTTGCTTTGCTTTTCCTGAAAGTGCTTTCTTTGTAGAGCCAATGCAATGCAAGGCAAGGACCATACTATCAAAATTCTATCTTTTTTCAGAATCTCCCTCAGTTCCATTATAGAATTTAAATAAAGCGAAGCGGAATAACTATGAATCCCCTTACTTGTTTGAAGTATAATAAATTTTTTATTTGCTTAAACCACAAGTATTCTATGTGACTAGGACATTTTCGCACACTCTATGCGTGCGCTTAAATTTAATTTCACTTAGTATTATTATAATTTTTAGATTACTAATTTTTAGTGTTTGTGAAACATAATTTTTAAATATAAAACTAGAAAAATAATATATAAGGGTATAAGTGCAATAAATAGAAAAATTAAAAGTTATATGAAAAGTATATAATTAATTAGATTACAAATAAATGATTAAATTGTAAATAAGTTGACAGACCAATCTAGACCAATTATATAAGAGTATAGATAATAATATAGGGTGAGTCCAATATTGAGTCTCTGTTAACTGGGCCATGAGTATTAAGGCCCAAGAAAAAAGTTCAGTGACGTCACGTTATGAAAGCTACCTCGAGTGAGCGGAGGCGTAAGTAACGCACATATCCAATCTTGTTATCATTCACACCTAACAATCGATTTGACTCGAGATTTCAAGAAATTCGTTTCTCTCTTTATTTGCTATTGTTGGTTGACGTTGGAGTTGACCGATGTGGAGCTGGTGAGTGAGTTTCTTTTTCCTTTTTGTGTGATGTGATTTGCAGTTGGAGATTAGTAGTGTTCTTCTTTTGTCAGAGTGTATATGAATTCGTTTTACTTTTAGATTGATATCTGCAGTGACTCGGGGAAATTGTGGCTATGTAAACGTAGCTATATAGGACGTGCGGCTATAGTAGAGAACTGAAGATGGCTGAATTCGTAGCAATTCCTTTCAATGTCAAGCTGCAAGCTTGTGGAACTGTCGGAAACCAGCTGGTTAAATCTCCAGTTATCAGGTTCAATACTATGCAACCTCGTTGGCTACCCATTTTATTTTTACCAATTTCGATTCTGCATATTTTCATCCCCCTCGTAGCAGTACGAGGGGAATCCTTACAGAGCAATGCTTAACGTTTATTTTTGTTTGTCTTTTTCACTTGTCAGGAGCTTTTGTAACGGGCATTATAAGTTTAACCAGTTCTCAACGGGGAAGAAACGTATACTCATTACTCCTTGCTTAAGAACCATCAGGAGAAGTTCGCAGCAAACAAATTCCAACAAAAGCTGTTGTCTGGGTGCTGTAGGAAATGTTGGTGGTGCAGTTACCCCTGACTGGATTCCTTTCGTCGACCAGCTCCTTCTTTTAGCAAGTGTCTTTCTTACATATATCGCCGGGTTATCCCTGCCGAAAATCTATCACAGAAAAATGGCAATAACACTCCCCTTCTTGATGCCCTCCCTGATGACTCGTCCTCCTCGGGTAGGTAAGGAAGGGTAATGGATGAAATCTCATTTCATTAAAATAGTAAAAACATTTGGGTAGCAATTGATATCTCTGTGCTCTGTTATTAAGATAGTTGTTTCCTCCATTGCAGTTCAGTGGCAAATGATGATGAGATTTCCTTGCAGTTTGCCTGGGATGCTGTGAAACGCAAACTTATGGATTCCTTATATGTCATCAATAATGGATTAAATATAAGTGAAAAAATGGCCGTTCTGAACAAATCTCTTCAAAACCACCTATAAGTTTGTGTGCTCTTGCTGAGGGTCCAAGAATAAGGCTGCTGTGGGCATCTTTCCAGCAGTTGAAAAAAGAGGCAGGCATTATACTCTATGTTTTTAAATTATCACGTTCATCATGTTGCTAAGGGGGTGGTTTGGTTTCTTCTAGCCTTTTTATGCTTTTCCTATTCATGTTTGGTATCCACTATTTCAGGTTGCAATTTATCTATCAAATCTCCCACTCAGTCAGCCAATGATTTCTTGCCTTTCTTTGCTGAAGTGATCAGAAAATGTTGCCAGCCGTTATGCATGGCCTGGCTGAAAGAGGAGCTTCAATTGATTTTGAGGAATACTGATAAGGTTTGTTGGATGTTTTACTAATTTTACCCATTGTTGGCATGAGATTTCTGCTATAGCTACACAACTTCACTTATCATTTTACACAGGACATTCTTTCTTTGGCGGAAAAGAAGATTAACGGATATGAAGTTGTAATTCAGAGTATAAGAAAATCAGGAAAAGAGGAATTGTATGCAGAGTTGGTTTATGCCCTTAGATTTGGATCTTGTAGGTAAAGGGAAATGTAGATTCCACAAACCGCAGGCAGTTACGATCATTTTTTTTCATTGTTATCATTTGAATGGAGGGGATAAATATGGTGGTTCTTGTTTCTTTTCTTGTATGATACTCAGAAAAGGTGGCTACTACAATCTTAGTGTATTTATCCAGCATGGAGTTTCCATATTAGAAGATTTGCTGATTGCATTGGCAGATGGAATAGCAAGCATGTATTTAGAGCTAATATCCGTCGATAGTAGCTTATCTGGTGAAATGAACAACCTCGGTCTAAATTTGTGCATGCTGTCCACCAGAGCCCTTCAGAGATTGAGGAATGAGGCATGTTTTTTTTTTCCCGAAACCTATTCTTTTCCTAGACGTTCTTTGGAGTCACTGTACACTTATACTTAGATCCTCTGCCCCCATGCTTCCTATAGTAGGAGCATTATGATAAATGACAGAACCAGTCACGATTTTTGCGTCCATTTCTGCATTCCACTTATTGACAGGTGGCATTGCACCAATGGTTGCACCAAAACATGGCAGCTGTAGTATCTATGTACGAGGATAAGTTTGATCTGCGCATGCTTCAAAGTCGACCAATTGTACTACATAGTAACACTGCAGCTGAGAAGTTCCAATGGTTGAAGAAGCTGAGCTTCTTGGGTTCACTTCCCATGTCGTCATCATTAAACGTCGTTATTATCAGTGACATCACGTTAGGCGTCAAAAGAACCAAGGAACTCAGGGCCTTGACTGGCTGGTATGTGATGCTTACTAGCCCCTTTCAACTTGTCCATTGCTCCATGAAATATTTATTTCCGTTTTGGCTTAGAAAGAAGAAAGAACTAACGGGAAGTATTTATTTTCTGTATGTTCCCTCCCTTTGAAGGAGGTACTATTTCAGCCTCTTCCTCGAACTGTCTGACATCGCAATGCCATTTGTGAGAACTATCGTTGCCAAAGTCAGTGATGCAATCTCGTTTTTCCTAGTCAGCTTAATCGGGCGGTCGTTGGGGCTAATCTATTCTGGAATCAGAAACTCGTTAAGGTTGAAGTAAGTTGAAAAACTCTGTTGAGCTTTTTCCATATCTTATGACATTCTATTTTATGACAATGAGAAACATTAGTAGTTTCTTTTTTCCATACACCACACGCATTGTCTTGGCTTTGTTGCCACTTGCCAGTATTTATTTCAGACCTAAACAGTCGTTATTTGAAGTGTTATGATTCATAGTATGGAGAGCATGGGTACGGCCCTTTGTGTCGCATTTGGGTTCATATCAAAATGTCATCTTGTTGCAAAACAAAAAACGGTTTTACCTTAATTTTGATGCAATGACGTTGAATGTATATCTTCAACGAACATTCTTTATATCACTTGGCATCTGCTTTGATATGTGGAGAATATGATGCTTTCCTTCTTTTTTCTTCTTTCCTGTGTTTTCCATTCCAAGGAAATTCTCATTTTACACCACAAACTAACCACAAACGCATATAATCCATTTTCTCACTTCAAGTTCATACCTAGAATATGTCCTTTGCAAAAAGGTAAACGAACAAAAACTTCGAATTCAAATAATATTGCCAAGACGCGAAATGATCGTTGAACATTATTTTGTATTCAGAGTCTAAATTATTTTAGAGTTATTCAAATAATAATCATATGTATATCCAGTCAAAATTTTCAGGGTTACGTTTCAGGCCACATTTAAGTTTCAATTAGAGTTCAGACTCATGTCAGAAAATTCATAGTTTTAAGGACCCAGTTCAGAAACACTTCTTGGTTCCCCAATATCACTTCATGAGTCTGTGGTAATACTCATGAGTCTGTGGTAACACTTCATGGGTCTATGGTAACATGGGTCTGTGATAATACGTGGATTCTTTTCTCTAAATGAAACTTAAATTGGATCCTTATCTATAATGAAACTTACATAGATCCTTATTTCTAATTGAAAATATAAATTGAGGCTTTGACTCGTAATTTGCACAAAATTTATTATATGCGTCTCCAGCCTTGCATGGTAAGGTAAACTTTATTGTATTTCACCAATCCTCTCTCTCTCTCTCTCTCTCTCTCTCTCTCTCTCTCCTCTCTATCTAACTCATATGCTACCTTTCTTTCATTCTCACCAGCCTTTGCAGCCTTAATCTCCACTGAACCTTCACTATCTGTGGTTTGGTTAATGGCCATTGATCTCTCTTTCTCGGAGGGTTTATCGCAGGTTTCTATTACAAATTTGCATGGCAACAAAACTGTTGAAAGCAAATCCTTCGCCGTCGTCTTTCAACGTTTCCAAGAAATCCCACAAAGTGCTCATCCTATTTCTAAACATTCTCTTCATATCCCTTGCACTTGTTGCAGATTCAAAACACTTATCACCTACTAAAAGCATGTCCTCAACAAGCAATAATACAAAGGTTCTCTCTCGTGTCGATCAAGCCATTGCCTCCGTTTCTCTTGCAAGAACAACTGGTTATTTTCATCCAAGAAAGATGAGAAATAGTCGTGGGCGGCGTACGACAAAAAATAGAAGAGATTTTGAAGCAAATGCTCATGAAGTTCCCAGTGGACCAAACCCTATTGCGAACTAGGTTAATACATCACATATGTGTTGAGTGGATCTTAGCAACGAACGTATATGTTCTGCTGTGCTGATGCTTTGAGGAAACAAGGGAAAACAAAACTGCTGTTACAAACCTACAACGGTCTTCCATTTACTGATACAACTAGTATCACAATCGCCCGTAATACTGTTATCATCATCATCATATTCTTTTCTTTTTTTTTTTGTGTAGAGTTTCATTGCTTGCTGGAGAGTTGTTTGCTTGACCCTTTTTAAATATCGAGTTGTATTGCTAAGTATGTATTGTTGAATATTATGGCCAGGACTGGTTAAGAGATGAGAAATCGGTTCAAGTTAACATCAGTTCTAGCATCATAACATGTAATTTTTCCAGGCAGTTTCCTTTTCTGTTGAATTCTATCTCTGTACCTAAAAACATCAAGAACTAACTAAAGAAAGGTCGAATAAACCTTTATCGAACAAGATTTTATTCAAAGTAATGAGTCTGTCCAGTTAATCCCAGCATGATTTTTCGAAATAATTCAAGGGTTTCATCACAAGGAGCTCACATGGTACACAGATTGAATAAGGCATACGTTTCAGCAAAGCCAATGGGACAAGAACTTTTGCTTTTCCTAAATTGTCACTCTGAATGGTCTTCGGTACTTTGCTTTTTCCCCTCAGCGCAGCATCCAAGAAAAAGCTTAGTAAGTGAAAAAAGTTACTCCACATTGTAATTTATTTGATTTGATTCTACGTACATCTATAATATAACCTTATCTATATTTGCATAGTATGAATTATTACTATACTATACGGAACATCTTCCACCATTTCACAATTTAATTTATATATAGAAGTATGATATACTACAAGACCACACTTAGATAAATAGCCAAGACACCATTTTCACAAGACTTTAGGATATCATAAAGAGTAAAATTTTACAAAACATGGCAAAATGCTTTTCAATTGCAAACCTTCAGCCAAGACGTGCAGAGCTTCTCGTGGTCCGCCTATTCGTGCTAGCAGCGCTTGTAGAAGTTGAAGCAGAATTGAGCACATTATCAACTTCTCTCTTGAACTTACGTTTTTGCTTCTTTGAGTGCTCAGAAGAAAGCTGCGATGGTTGAGACGAGGGCATATTTGGATCTTCATTATGCTCTTCAGCTTGTATGTGCTCTGCTTTGGTGCCCATGTCTGGCCATTTTGTGCTACAGCCTGGACAGATTCTCTCAGACTGCACAAGTTGCAGATTGAAGTATGTTTTTATTATTCGTATGTAAGTATGGATGAGAGAGAGAGACACAAGGGTTACCCTTTGCTGTGAGAATTTCTTTCGAAGACAGTACAGATGAAATCGAACATTACAAGCTTCGTTGGGGCAACACTGAGCCTGTACAGAGGATGTGTATGGGATGTGAAATCCAGCGAAGCATCAAGATCTTCGAGAAACTGTTGTCTTTGAACTTAAACAATGGGAATGAATTCGATATATTAAGGAAATTTTCGGTTAACCTTGAGAGCAGCCTCATTACAGACTTCACATGACGGAACATCGTTGGACCGAAACCAACTTCTTAGATCTAGAAAGGATCTCACTCCAAGACCAATTCTTCCATCTGGCATTGTACAAAGCCACTGGTCTTTGATGAGCTGTTCGAGGGCTTTTTCCTTTTGCGATATGGAGAAATTCTTAAGTGCTGCTGGGACTTGGCTTGAGCCTACATTTGACTGCGGATCATTCGCTCCCTGGCTCTGCAACTATATAGATATCGCCATCACCAGATGGAAAATACCAAGTAAGAGAAAATTACTGTAAAAGAAAAGAGTCAAATGTAATTCCAAGAAACCTTTGGCTTCTGGATCTTATGTACAAAAGAAAGCATGAAAAAAAAAACTAATAAAGAAGCCCAAGAACCTGTGATTCCAATCGTATGTACAAAGCATCAACATTGAGAATTGAACCTTTAGCTTCCGGATCTTGGACAATAGCTTCAACCTGTCATTTGTTTCCAATATCAGGACAGGACATCAAGACGTTGATGACTCGTGTAAAATTAACAAGAAAGTATAGAAACTCAAGGGAAAAAAGAAACTCACAATGCCCTTATAAAAAGCGATCTGAGGAACTGTATACTTTGTTCCCAACTTGGACTGCTCGTCCGAGACATTATTAACCACACCATAATACACAACCCCGTCATACTGATTCCGACATGCTCGCAATTCGAACTGCACATAACTTAATTCAGCGTTGATCTTACGGAGGTACTCGTTCAACAATTGTTGTTGTCGCGCACCTGCAGAAACAAATGAATCAGTTGAAGGATGCCCGGCCTCCAAAGCAGACGTACCAGCCCTAGACCAATAAACAATACACTACCGTTCGCAAGCAGCACGCAGCCAAACACAACACCAAACAGAAATCGAAATCAACAAAATTGTCAAATCAAACCTGAGGATTGGCCGATTACTTGCGAGAATATGGAGCGAAAAGCATCTTCCTTGAGTGGCCCCTGAGACAACAGCGCTTGAATAAGCGTATGGTGCCTCCAGCTCAGCGTCGGCATTCCTTATCTCCTCTTTTTGTTCTTATTTCGAATTTCTTCCCCAATCTAATCGATTGATTGATAGTATCCGGCGAGAAATAATTGGCGGGAAAGTATTTAGGGTTTAATACTCGGTCATCCTCTTCCTCATCAACGAAGAAGAAATTAAAAAGAAAAAGAAAAAAAAATGCTGGCAAATTTCTTTTAGCCCTGAAGCGTCAGCTATGTGAAACTCCAGCCTCATATCTTCGCATTATTCACTTTTAGTCCCAAATCTTTTAAACGATCATAAATCAAGTCCCTAACATAGTACAACAATATATGTGATCTCCATATTTCAGCCGTAAGAATCTTGATTTTTTTTAGGTCTTTCTCACGGTTGTGTCATTGTTTAATGGATCTTAACATTGCATCAACATCGGAGATTTTATTAGTACATAGAATCAATCCATCATCATCATCATAAATCACACCCTCCCATTAAGAGCTATTCACAACCCTACAATTCTTTCTAACCTCGCCATTCGACCCCGTCAAAACCCCGATATTACCCATCTTCACCATCGAACAAGCGAAAGCTCCGAAGAAGGCCGACGAGCTGTTGCTATAAGCCTCGACAATGCTCCTCGTCATCGCTGCATTATTACCGCCGTCGTTGGAATACAAGATCTGATCGGACTGAAGAACGCCTCGATTGTTGACCAAGTTGGCAAAGTAGTTTTTGTCGAACGAGTCCCTCGAGTTCAAGTCTAGGGGGACCATATTGCTCCCGTCCCCGTCCGTCGGCACGCGGCTCGGAGCTGATTGAGCGCGGTGCTGTCAAGGGTCGGGTCGGGCGAGCCCGTCCCCGAGAAGTTCGATAGCCTGTTGCTGAACAGGGCGCACTTTGTGAGCCCAATGGTGTGCCCTCCTGCGTGTAATAAGATTTAATCAGTAGATAACCCTAATAATTAACATGTTGTCACACATTGGTTAATTGAGAAAAGATTGACCAACTTATAAGTTGATGGACTGTTTATATCTATCATTATTGATTTTATGATAGAACCCCACAAAGATTATGTGGGTCAACTCTTCTGTCTGGTGTTACGCCCAACAATGAAATTTCGCAAGTAGATGGATCATTTATGAAATGAAACTATTACCTTTTTAGGCTAGAATAGAAAAGAAGTCAAACTAAATAATCAGCATATATAAGTTTAAATATTAGGTTTAGGGTGGTCACATATAACAAATGCATAGTTAATTAGCAGCAGGCAAAAGCACACACACAAACATATATGTGTAAACGATTAGAATAGTAATAATATATTGTCATATTAACCTGATAAGGCAACAACATCAGTGATATTTAGGCCGACGGCATCGAACTTTGAAATAATGGAATCGAGAGATTCGAACGGAGATGGAAGGGCAACGTTTGCGCCTGTTTGATTTGCTACGAGCCCATCTCTTCTACCCAATGCAACGTTCCACGCTGGTCCACCACTCTGATAATGATCATATATTTATATATGTATTCATTTAATTGGTGTCTTGATACATAAACATCTATTTGCATAAAAGTTGTAATTCAGTACCCTGTCAGTATTTTTTTATATGATACTTATTTGAATAATTTTTTTGCACATAGGTACCGATCCGCCGCAGGTACGCCATATAACACATTTAGGTACCCTATAGCAACGCATTTTGGTACGTAATACGTTGAGAAAACGGTACGTTATATATAACACACTAAGGTACCATATAAAAATCTTATAGGTAGCGTACAAACGACGTGGTACGCAATACAAACATAAAAAGGTACGACAAGACTGAGAAAAGTGGTACAAACAGTAAACGGGTACTATCTATAAAAATTTCTGACATAGGTACTGATTTGTAAATTTTTTATTCAATTGAGTATTTTTTCTATAGATGCCACTTCATTTAATAATTTGATAAAAGTATCATCGTTTATTTAGGCTATATATATACCAGTAGTACGGAGTCTCGGGCAGCTAGGGTTAGAATATCCGCGCATGAAACTACGCCGCTGCATGCGCTTTCCACGGCTGTTTTTATCGCATCGATGACTTCGAACCCTCTTGCCGAGTTTTGGTTAGGGGCGGCGAATTTCTCGCCATCGTCCCCATCAAGCAAAACAGATCCGTCGCAGCCCTAATTTTTTTTATCAAGAATGAAATGAAATTAATTAGATCATAGTCTTACAGCTATATATTTATATATCGTATATATGGGTTAAAAATAAATAATTCATATATCATACATTGACGAAGCAGTCGTGGAAGTGAAGTCGAAGTAGAGAAGCGGCCATTCTCATCTCGTTCTTTAAAGCTTTCAAAACCTCCATTCTTACAATGCTTTGCAGCTTCGGACAGCTCCTTGCGTAGAAGTTGCCGCTCAGTTGAGACCTCGCCAAGGCGCATAGCATAAGAAATGATAAAGCCCTGATACAACACTTAGTTTTAATGTTTGTCTTCTTCATCGTCGTATTTTTCTCTATACTGAATTAAAGAGAGCCCTTAATTAATGAAGAACTAATTATTAAGTCTCGCTCGAGTGTGAGACAGTTCGTTAACTAAGTGGGCAATTTATAGGCAAAGATATTAGCCGTGGAGTGAAGATGGAGACAAGCAATTGAAAGTGAAAGTGTGCTCAGTTGGGATATTGTAACAATAGTGTTATTAGTGGTAAAATGACGTAAGGCGGCTGCACTAGTTCTCGAGGTTGGAGATGTGTGTATCTCTTACAATAATCATGTATAATATTATGCAATGTATATAATGCATGCATATGGATTTATATGTAGTTGGGATTAATTAACATACGATATTTAGCATGATCGTTTCGAAGTGGATATGGAGATTATATTACTGCTAATGGACTTCAGTGCTAGCTAGCAGAACTCAAAGGCTGCACGACTCTTCTTAATGCTGTTTTAGACTTAGTGGCTAGCTCGCCATGTGCATTAAAACAGCGTAGCTTAAAAGAATTAAAAAATGTGGATGTGTTATAAAATATGTAGTGGTATTTGTGAATATATTAAGAACATTTAATTTAACACGATGATAATTGACATAGAGCACACCAAGAGTTCCATTAGCACAGCACAGAACTCGACAATCTCGAAATTTGTTCTTTGTACCGAAAATACCCTTTGCTCATATCATGTTTTAAAGGGTTTATTCCCAAATACAGTGAATTATATTCTTAATAAGCTATTATCTGTAATATTGTCAATTTCGGCACATTTACATGGTCGAAAAATAAATAATAGTCAAATAGCGAAAGTTTTTGAGGCTAAAGGCAAAAATGCTTTCCCAGATTTCGTCATTTTCCAACACCGCCACCACCGCCTTCTCGATACGTCCCTCTATCAGGCCAAAATTACCGATATACCCCTTTACCCGCGCGAAACGGCGTTTTTCATCCGTCTTCTCGATGGATTCGAATTCATCAGCATCGGCTTCAGTGGATTCCGTGTCGGACAGTTTCAAGAATCGGACCCTTGATAGCAGCGCAGAGTTTGATACTCGCGATAGAATTGGTAGCAACGGCGATGGTTCTGGTGAAAGCAGGATTAGGTTGAAGCTCGAAGAGCTGAAGTGGGACAACTCCTTTGTGCGTGAGCTGCCTGGTGATCCGAGGACTGATATAAGGCCACGAGAGGTTAGATTGATTTCTTTTCACCTATCTGTTATCCTGTATAGTTGCAGTTAGTTTCTCTTTTGGTTGTGGCGCGTTCAACAAGTCGACGTTTGAGACTTGGAATTGTGCCTCGAACTTGTGTTGATAATCGTATAGTTTCAGTTGTGTTTTGATTTGTTACGCGACAGAGCTTAGACAAAATTTGGCAAGCTGAAGTGAAGAATAGGTTTAAAGCTTCATAAAGAGATTGCTTTTCTATTATTACTTGAATAAAGTTCGTGTTGTGGATTACTTACTTGGAATATTTTACCCTGATTTACTGACATTAGATATTCTGTTAAGTATTTGAAGTATCTTATAAGTATAGCTGCTCATACAAGTATTGTGACATAATTTGCAGGTCCTTCATTCATGCTATACAAAAGTTTCGCCATCAGTTGAGGTCGATAACCCTCAACTTGTTGCATGGTCAGATTCAGTGGCAGATTTACTTGACTTGAATCCTGCGGAGTGCGTAATTTGATGACCCGCCTTCTTTATGTATCCGCTATTCTGCTTATTGGTTCAGTAGTTTTGCCTCTTTATCGTGTTAGTTTTAGCTGTTTTTTCTTCAATTGCAGATTCAAAAGGCCCGACTTCCCCATATATTCTCGGGTGCATCACCCCTAGCCGGAGCGTGAGTTCGTTGGCCTTATAGTCGGCATAAATTTCTGTTTCTCTTCTTACTAATTGTTACTTTTTATACTTCTATCTATAGAATGCCGTATGCTCAATGTTATGGAGGACATCAGTTTGGTATGTGGGCTGGTCAGTTGGGTGATGGAAGGGCAATTACTCTTGGAGAGATTATCAATTCAAAATCCCAAAGGTGGGAATTGCAGCTCAAGGGAGCTGGGAAGACCCCATACAGTCGTTTTGCTGATGGTCTTGCAGTGCTACGAAGTAGTATCAGGGAATTCCTCTGCAGTGAGGCCATGCACAGTCTAGGAATCCCAACCACTCGCGCATTATGTTTAGTGACCACCGGAAAATATGTTACTCGTGACATGTTTTATGAGTATGTCTTCCCTGCGATTCAATAATCCCTTTTCACTTTCTGCGTGTGATATGCCGCTGTGTGATGAGTTTTGAAATAACATCCATTTCCTACTTAAGCACTTTGCGACTTGGTATCTGTGTTTTCTTCTTCATTAAGGATTTGTCTCGGAAAGAAAAAAGATTTTGTGGTAACTGTTTAGTTTTTTTTATAAAACCAAAATATGACCCAGTTTTATCGAGGTTCTACTTTCCATGCAATGTTATAAATTGTCATCTAACAATTATGTGATCTTTTTGCATGCAGTGGCAACCCAAAGGATGAGCCTGGTGCTATTGTTTGCAGAGTTGCTCAATCCTTTGTTCGCTTTGGTTCGTTCCAGATACACGCTTCAAGAGTGAAGGATGATATTCCCCTTGTTCGTACTTTGGCTGAATACACCATCAAGCATCACTTTCCCCATTTAGGAAACCTCAAAGCAAGTGAGAGCTTATCTTTCAGCACCGGTGAAGGAGATGATTCTGTTGTAGGCCTAACATCCAACAAGTTTGCAGGTACATTATCTGCTCGAGGTTTGAACGGAGATGCTATTTCCTCATTGTTGGATATTCCTAATATATTAGTTAGTGGAGAGGTTTATTATTGCTTTTCTATATATATGTTGAGTTAGTTCTTTTCAGAATGAAAAATTGACCAAAGTATTTTTCTGTCCTTGTGGTTGCAACAACTATGGTTACCAGCGTGGGCTGTGGAAGTTGCAGAGCGCACAGCTTGCTTAGTCGCTAGTTGGCAGGGCGTTGGATTTACTCATGGAGTTCTGAACACGGATAACATGAGCGTGCTGGGGCTCACTATTGATTATGGCCCATTTGGTTTCTTGGATGCTTTTGACCCCACATACACGCCAAATACTACCGATCTTCCTGGGAGAAGATATTGCTTTGCCAATCAACCCGATATAGGGTTGTGGAACATAGCACAGTTCACTAAAACTCTTTCCACTGCCCAGCTAATAACTGAGAAAGAGGCTAACTATGCCATGGAGAGGTATTATTAGTATTATCATGTAAAATTTCCTGTATGTGAAATGGCCTCTTTCTGTTGTTCTTTATTCATCTCCTTGGCCTGTCAGGTATGGCACAAAGTTTATGGATGAGTATCAAGCGATAATGACCAGAAAACTGTGCCTTCCGAAGTACAATAAGCAGCTGATCAGTGAACTTCTGAAAAACATGGCTGTTGATAAAGTAGACTACACAAACTTCTTTCGGTTGCTTTCAAACGTCAAAGCTGATCCTACGATCGAAGAAGGGGAACTATTGACTCCTTTAAAAGCTGTTCTATTGGACATCGGCAAGGAGCGCAAAGATGCATGGACTAGTTGGCTGAAATCCTACATACAAGAGGTATGATTCTTTTTCTTCATCACCTCATCTCGCTCATCAGCTAAAACCTCAACAACTTCTTTCTTACCACCACAGTTATCTTCAAGTGGGATTTCGGACGACGAGAGGAAATCTTCGATGGACTCTGTAAATCCCAAATACGTCCTTCGAAACTATTTATGCCAGAGCGCGATAGACGCAGCAGAACAAGGCGACTTTGAGGAGGTTCGTAGGCTACTCAAAGTCGTACAAAATCCTTACGAAGAACAACCTGGAATGGAAAAATACGCCCGCTTGCCTCCTGCGTGGGCTTATCGCCCAGGCGTGTGTATGCTTTCTTGTTCATCTTAAGAGTTGCCATCAGAATTATAGGCACGCCTTACCATACTTACAGAATGATGAGAAAAGTAGTAGTCCTTTGTTCTGTACAGATTTCCCACGTTATGTACACAACAATCCCTCCTTATTACAGGCGATTTTATTTTCTTACAGTTGAACGAAAAAGGCCAGCATGTGTTTGTGTATGATGGAAGAATTCGTTGACGGATGAGATCTTATTGGGCCGAGCCCAATTACTATCTCATTAAAATGGGCCTGGCCCAATGGGTGTCTCATCCGTTTCGGCTGAATCTCTCACTTCACACTATATAAACGATCCACAGCGTCAGTCTCGTTCCCTTCCCATTTTTATCGTCTCAGAATTGCTCATAGGCAGGTACAGAAATGATCCGTCTCATATTCTTATCATAATTTTCTATTTTGTGTAGATATAGCTTGATTTTAGGCTGTGTGCTGTGATAATCTCAGTCTCATTTCATGCCTATGTTTGATTCCTGGGCTGGGTTGCTGTAAATACGTGAGTGCTTATTATTTGGCTGAGTCCTTCAGATCTGTGTCTATGTCTGTGTGATCTTAGATCTAGCCGTTTGTTTCCTAAATGTTTTTTTCGTTGTTGATGGAGTCATTAACGTTTAGCTGAGATCGAGCTTGTGAGTGATTTGAAAAATGAAAATATGATTCAGTCTGGACGCTTTCCTCCTGCTTTTTATTTTTTATTTTTTTTATTTTTTATTTTTTTTATCATGTGGTGTTGGGTGCTGATATTTTAGAAAGTGCATTGGTGGGCCTTGCCCTCTGTCAACTCGCGGGAGTGGTTGAGAATGCTTTAATTTATCCGTTTTATATGGTTAATCGTTCTGTTTATTTCTGATTTCGTTCTTCTTTTTGCTTGATTTGATTGGATGGTGTGCGCTTATATAATAGTGAAAGTGAGATCTTACGCTGAGGCATTCCATTTCCTGCATTCTTTTGCGAAATAAAAAGATTTTTAAGTGTGAAAGAAGTGTGAAGTACGATTTTGGATGTAATGTTAGTCCCTTATGTGAGACGAGGCACTATTTTATTCTGTATTAAATAAAGCTGGCTATTTTCTAAATATCGTTCCATCAGGAGTAAGCTGACTATGGCCGCAGATCAGCACCAGCATCCCACCATCGCTCACAAGCTGGCCAATCAGCTCCATCTCAGTTCTACCATCCATGCTCGTTCCCAAAGCTTTCAACAACCTTCACTATATCAGAGGAGATTTTCCCATGGAAACTACGCAAACGCAGGGTTACAATACCCCATGTCTTTAATCTCTGCGAATGCTTCGCCTGTGTTTGTTCAAGCTCCCTCGGAGAAGGGCCTTGCGGGTTTTGCCATTGATTTTCTGATGGGTGGAGTATCGGCTGCTGTGTCCAAAACAGCCGCTGCCCCTATCGAGCGTGTGAAGCTTTTGATTCAAAACCAAGACGAGATGATTAAGACTGGTAGGCTCGCTGAACCTTATAAGGGAATTGGAGACTGTTTCAAGAGAACGATGCAGGAGGAAGGAGCGATCTCCTTGTGGAGAGGAAACACTGCCAACGTCATCCGTTATTTTCCCACTCAGGTCATCTTCTTGACTGATTAATTACTTCACCTGCCTTTTCTTTGAGAATGCTATCCCATATGAAAAAAAAAAAATTGATTTCTTGCCTGGAACCGAGTTATAGCTCATGTGTATGAATCTTTTCGTTCACCCTTAAAAATTTTTATATTCCAACGTCCCACAGGCCTTGAACTTTGCGTTCAAAGACTACTTCAAGAGGCTCTTCAACTTTAAGAAAGACCGCGATGGCTACTGGAAATGGTTCGCCGGCAACCTTGCATCTGGTGGAGCAGCTGGCGCTTCATCACTGCTCTTCGTCTACTCATTGGACTACGCTCGTACTCGCCTCGCAAATGATGCCAAGGCTGCCAAGAAAGGAGGCGAAAGGCAATTCAACGGCCTTGTCGACGTCTACAGAAAGACCCTTAAATCCGACGGCATCGCTGGACTGTACCGTGGCTTCAACATCTCTTGCGTTGGCATCATCGTTTACAGAGGGTTGTACTTTGGAATGTACGACTCTCTGAAGCCAGTGCTCCTTACTGGCTCCTTGCAGGTTATCTATCAGCACTATATATTATACCTTTCTTAGTTGAGATTTTATGCATTCTACATAGTTGCATTATTTCATAGTGCGGGTCTTCAACTGGCCTGGGGGTTTAAGAATGTCGTAATCTTGCTGGCTTTTAGTACTTCCTTTCTGTCTCGTTTAGTTTTGTGACGTTGTAAGTTGTTGGGATTATTACAGGATAGTTTTCTTTGCTAGCTTTGCCCTGGGATGGCTCATTACAAATGGTGCTGGCCTGGCGTCTTACCCAATCGACACGGTGCGAAGAAGGATGATGATGACGTCGGGAGAGGCGGTGAAGTACAAGAGCTCTTTGGACGCATTTAGTCAGATATTGAAGAAGGAAGGAGCAAAGTCACTTTTCAAGGGCGCCGGTGCTAACATCCTCAGAGCCGTTGCAGGCGCTGGTGTGCTCGCTGGTTATGACAAGCTTCAGATGATTGTCTTTGGAAAAAGTATGGCTCTGGGGGAGGTTAAATTGCTAAGGAAATTGATGGTGATGACGACAAAAATACTAGATTTATTATGCGTTTAAGGACGCATCTATTCTCTTTGTAATAATTTGAGGTAATTTTGTTCGTGACCCTTGCCTTTTTTGACGCATCTATTCTCTTTTTTTAATGGTGAGGGATTTGTTTAAACTGCCATTAAATCAATTAACTTGGTCTGTCAAAATTTCATAATTCAACGAATAAAAAACTGCTGCATTTAAGTATTGGAATTGGTCCATAGAAATAAAAACTGCCGCTTTTACGTTTTGAATTGGTCTTTTTTTCTATTTTATAATTGCCGCATAATTAAATAATAATAACTGTCCGCACCCACGTGGGTGCAGGTGTGCTAGTATTATTCCTTTCTGTTCAATTGATTATTCTGGGAACTTTTTGTTCGGCCCGTAATGTAAAATAACCATCATTTTTCTAGCCCATCGTTACAAAATTGTTTTAATTCAAACACAGAAACTTCAAGATGATCGCAAGACATGAATCTCGAGGAGGGAAGGATCCATCTGTATTTAGTGAAGGGTCAACGTCAATTATTTTTATTCTGAATCTAAGATGGGATATTATGAAATAAACACGTTACAGATTCTATATCTATTGTATTGTAATTTGCAACTCATGTCTCACGCACAATAAATTAAAAACTAGTCAGTGGCACACACTAGATGTGTGTGCAAGAATAATTATTTTTTTATCAGTTTTTTAATTGGAGAAAAATAGAGATAAAATTGAAGTGCAGTTAATAGACATGAACATGGTGGGCTAAATTTTTTTTATCAATATTAATAATAGAAAAAACCTATTGGTTGAAATTGACATACCAAATTGGAATTAGGGCGGTTACTATGAGGGCAAGACTCTTAATAAAATGGAAAGATGATTATTCCAAGTGCCCTTTTTTATGAAACGTCTTAATGTCCTTTTCCTGGATCGATAGATTGGTTGATGGGGCAGTCATGTTTTCTCTTTGAGCGAATTATTGTTCTTGAGAGTATGTCCAAAAGCCAACGAAGCCTTGGTGTAGTGGTTAAGTGGGAGGCCTACAGAATTTTTGTGGACTAGGTCAATTGGATCTCGTCACCTCCCACAATTTCTTTAAGTTATCCCCAAAGTATCGTGTTGGATAAATTGAGACAGAGCTAGTCTCATCTCCGTAATGTGCATACGTATTTAAAAGTTCAGCTACAACTAATTATTTAGAAGTATACAAAATTATCGCTTCAGTCACATATCACATAATTTTATATATAAGTTACCTAATACTCAATAGAATAAGTTTTTCCGCACAGGTACCCGTTTGGTTTAGAGTAGCAGTTACAATCATCTACGTATATTTATATATATATATGTTACGTACCATATCACGTGTTTGTATGATACCTAATTCTCTAATATTTTATATAATATCTAACTAAGCATGACATACCTTTTTGCAATGTATTATGTAGCACGACGTTTCTCTATGTATACCTAAGTTTCTTATATACCATTCGTCAAGCGAGTACGTATATGTAAAACAATTATCCTATTAGTTACTCACGTAAAAAATATTGATAATGGAGTGACATAACATTTTCTAGACTATTCTAATAACATGTAATGATTTAGTCGTTTAAACTAGGGTTGCAAACAAATCGAATTGAGTCGAATCGAGTACCACAATATTCTATTCGTATTTGGATGATAATCATCCGAATACGAATATTCGAATATTTAATCAACATAAAATTGATTCTAATTCGTATTAGGAAATATTCAATCGAATATTCGAGTACTCAAATAAGGATTATATTTGAGTATTTATCTTTACGTTTAATAAAAATATAATTAATTTATATTTAAATATATATTTTAAAATTATATTGAATGTATATTATGTACAAGTAAAACTCTATAAAATTATAACATTGGGACCATGAAATTTTATTAATTTAGAGAGATATTAATATATCGATAAATTAATATTTTATTAATTAAAAGAGAGACACTTTAAATTTAACAAATTTAGAATGTATTGACGATAAATGAATTCAAGTACTTTTCATTAATTATATCCATCTACTCAAAATGATTTACAAGTGTGAATTAATGAGAAATTATTTGAAAATTAGTCAATACAATATAAAATCCTCGCAGTATCATTAGAGTATCGTTCAGCCCACTTTCAGAAGGGTGAGGATATTAAGCGACACAAAATGGCGACACCCTTCACATTTTTCTGTTGCAGCTAGAAAACTCGACATCAAAACTAATGATTCCAATTAAAAAAGTTAGGAATAAAATCCAATTAGATTAAATTTAAGAAAATATAGTAACAATAGATCCTTATTTTAGCAAATTACCATAGTTTATAATTGTAATTTTTATGAATTATTAATTTATAGTTTTAATGGACATAATATTTATAAAGGATTTTCCAAAAAAAAATATTATTTATTATCTTATCGATGATTTTACAAAGGCCAAGTCGGGACCGGAAGATTTATTATTTCAGAAAGGTTATTAATTTATAGAGTTTTAATTTATAGAGGTTTTACTGTATTGGCACCCCTTTGAGGGTTAAACAAACCTTAGAAATTGTACAATTTCTTAAAATTTTGTTCTCCATAAATAACAATGTAAGTTTTAATTTATTACATTTTCTTTTTATGCATGCTTATTCAAAGGAAATTATTTCCACACAAATATTAATTTTGTAATTTATGGTGGAAGTTTTCTACACTTTACCATTAGAAATAAACAAAACTTCTTCGAAATTTATAAATTTTATTCTTGATTCTTTTTAATTTTTTTTTCATACCATAAATATTTCATATTAAAATTATAAATATATAAATTATTCGAATCGGATATTTCGATTAATATTCGAATTGATATTGTGATTTCATATTCATATTCGAATATTTCTCGAATCACGAAAATATTCTTATTCGGATTCGTATTCTAAATACTCGATTCGTATTCTAAGTATTCGAATTTGAATTTTAAAATTTCAAATCGAATCGCGAATCGAACAATTTTGCAACCCTAGTTTAAACGTAATCTTACTCTATGCAATGATTTAGTCGTTGAAGCGTAAACTTAATCAATCATCTTCATTCTTCAACATATTCTAAAGTAACACATACTGGAACTACTCGACTAGTTCGAAAAAAATATTGTGGGAACTTTTTAGGGAAACTAAACAAATTTAGTTTTCCAATATGATATATTTAATTAATAAAAATAACAATACACCAACCTTAGGTAATAATAAACAGTTCATTGCATCATCGTAGTTCATCATAGTCAAACGCTCTTCGATCATTCATCCGTAATAGAATCGATCGTCGTCCCAAAAGTATGATCACCATCAGTTCACAGCTTCTATACTCCTCCTCCTACTCATCGTCACCATCGATCTCTGTCAAATTATTACGCCATCGTTCGCCGTACTCTAATAATAATCAAACAGATGATTAAATGCAAGAAAGTCGTCGAAGATTCGTCCTCCCTCGACGTCTTCGACCATACTTTCCCAGAAAACCATTATTTTTCCAACAAGAGTACGTATCTCTCCCTCACCAACTTCGAAGCTCCGCCCTCAGTTTCCCTACTATCAGACCCATTACGACGCCGCCGCCGGCCGGCAGTTGTTATTGATCAAGAAAATGCTGCTTCTGCAACGCAACGGCGGCGGTTATTTCCTAACGGAGATTTAATGCCTAAGCACGTCGCTGTAATAATGGACGGCCATGGAAGGTGGGCCAAGAACCATGGGGTGCCGACCAAGTACGGACACTATATGGGTTTCATGGTGAAGCTCAGGGAATGATTCTGAGCTGTATCAGACATGGGATTCGCGTCTTAACTGTTTATAGCTTCTCCTCTGAGAATTGGTCGCGTCCTAAGGTAAATTGATTACTGGGCATAAGTGATTATATATGTATGATCATTGTCGCATTTTCTCATTATTTGCAGGAAGAAATTGACTTCTTGATGAACACTTTCGAAGAACTGATACATTCCCACATCAAAACTTGATCTTTACGAGGTCATCCATTATTCAAACCTCAAAACCGTAACTTTTTTTTTTTTTTTCATATTTCATTACAGTTATCAAGTCTCTCACTCACGATACTTTATTGTTTATAAAACCACACAGACATGACCTACGCTTCTCAGTCATTGGAGATAGAACAAAGCTTCCCAAGAATCTCCAGCGAGCTATATTCTGGCTGAGGAGTTGTCCAAATCCAAAAAGGACTTCATTTCGTAATGGCGATAAGCTACAGCGGTCAAAACGAAGTGACCGAAGCTGTCAAGAACATCGCCGAGAGAATCGAAGAAGGGACTTTGGAAGCGAAAGACGTAGACAAAAACATGTTAGAACGACATCTTCAGACGTACAAAAGGGTGGAGTTTCCAAACGTAGATCTGCTGATTAGGACAAGCGGAGAATTAAGGCTCAGCAATTTCATGCTGTGGCAGTGTGCTTACGCCGAGTTCTACTTCTGCGACAAGCTATTGCCTGATTTCGAAGAAGACGACTTGATCGATGCTTTCGAATCTTTTCAACAAAGAAAGAGACGTTACGGTGGTAGAAACGTGCGTGAGAATAATGGTTTTTGTTATTAATTACAATGTTGTAATTATTGTTATTTCAGTTTATGTTTTATTTCATTTTTTATTTTTTTTTTTTATTTCAGATTTAATGTTTTCGTACACTGGTCAATCAGGTTGGCTCTTTTTGTACACTGGTCTACGTCCAATCAGCTTGGCTCTTTTTGGTTGTATGTGAAAGTACAGACTGAAGCTTGTCCCACACCGGATAGGTTGTGCGAAGAAAGCCAGCCTCCTTTCTATATAATGCCAAACTGGGCCAATGCTAATCAAATTGGGCCGACACATGCATGTGCGGGTGTTTCATTAAGTGAAAATTTTGTGTTTTATAATAATATGCGGGTGTTTCATTAAGTGAAAATTTTGTGTTTTATAATATTTTTACTAGCGATTAGTCGGCCGATTAATCGGTTAATCGGCTGATTAGTTGCAATTATCGTTCGATTTATATGATTGCCGATTAAGTGTTCGATTAGGTTGTTATCGCCTCGGTGGCTAGCCGACTAGCGCGGCCGCCTAGGCCGATTTTTACAATAATGGTTAATTAAGACTATATGTAGCTACTCTTTGTAAAGATTATCGGTTTGAATTCTGCATGTCGAAGAAGGATATCTAACGGGAGATTAAAAACTTGAAAGAAGAAGTAGGTGCCAACTGAAAAGCGCCGCCTAGGTAGAACTAATGTTAGATAATCTATAATTATAGTTGATTTTATAAATTATTTAAGTGAATATGAATTGTTTTTTATATAAAAAAAATTAATTTAATGAATTGGGCTTAATTGCTATTGGGCTTCGATTTTGGCCCAATAACGACCCAACTTCTAGAAGACCCAACTTCTAGAAGGTTGGGTGATGGCTTTGTGATGGAGTAGTTTGATGGAGTGGTTAAACCAACTCATCAAACGTGTATTGTCATCAATTTATAAAAAAAGTTATTTTTTATTTCAACTTTTTTGGCCATAAATAGGCCATTAATTCTAAGAAAAAAAACACAAGAAATAAATAAGAAAGAAAAATACTAATTCATTAAATATTGTTTTTGCTATAATTCTTATTATGTTCGCCGTCGGTGTCGTTTTTGTGCTAAACGAACGCCGAGTTTTCGAAGTATCATGGGAAATAGACGCTCGATAAAACCTCTAGGACATACGTGAGGGAGCAATCTATTTTAAGGAAATGTGTGCTACAATCTTCGAATATATTTTTCTTTTCGGCCAACAAATAATAATAATAATACCAAGGAAAAATGATACTAATTGATACTAGCATCAGAAACGTGTGAACTAATATAATAATCCTATGAGCCTGTTTGGTAGGGGTATCAGAGTGGTTTAGATGGGATAGGATTAATAAAAGTTGTGTTTGGTATGTGATAAGTTAGGAAATTATATTATATTTACCCCGTTAAAGCGCATTTTCGATCGTTATTACCTAAAATTTCCTCGATATCCTATATTTATGTTCAGATTTATTTTTCGACAGACATCAGAGCAAGCGAGGTCGAAAAAGGGAAAACAAGACCACCTTTGGACGATTTAAATCCTTGGGGATTTTCTTGCAAGTTTTTATAAAGTTTGGAGCAACCATGCAATTTACCATTTCCTTTTCTATTTTGGCAGCTATTTAACGTTAAGACTAAGAGCAAGGAAAGGGGCTTGAAGAATAAATGAAAGATTCACTATGATATGCCATGTGAGATATACAAGGAGGTCAAAACCAACTTGACTAAGTGCTCTCATTTGAATATTTATGCGAGAACTTCAAGGAAATAAATGCCAACTATGACTATGTGACGTGAAGATTCGAATATGTGCAAGGAAATAGGAGATTTTGTTGCTTTAAGTTGGCGATAATATTTTCTGTATAATGGAGAACTCGGCGATATGCAGCGACGAAAAAGAATAAAGAATAAGACGAACGACGGCCGAAAGCGAGCGAGTCGAGTCGAGCAACGGGCGAAAAAAGGGCGAATTTCTTATTTCTTAATATTTCGTTTTCGACAATGTTTTCTTTTGATTCGTTGTCGTTTTCGTATATTAATATGCTAGACTAATTTCTTTTGTGACTAAGGCCGTGTGAGGTCGGGTTATGACTACGTATTAATGCAATTATTATTTTATTTAATCATATGATTTGGGTTACGTATTCTTTGTTTTTGCTTCATATGCGTACGTGTGATTGGCCTCCATGCGTATGATTATTGATTGGTTTATGAGACGACTAAGTGATTAGACCGATTAGAACGAATATTGAATACCACTACGTAAAACCGACCAGAGATGGAATTCGGTTTCGTATGTGTGGTTTCCGATAATTTAGGCGCCGAAACCGTTTAAACTCGGGGAATTTCATAAAGATCGAATGCACGTATAGGAACTACAGTCATATAGACATATAGTTGATTGGTTCTTTGTTTACGTAGGGTTGCTATTGCGGGACAAACGAGTAGCACGTATTTTAGGAAATTCTACCTTGACTATGATTCATATTGATTAGATAGATTAGATTGCATGAGGACGTAGGAATAATTTGTGCTGAGCATGCGTCTTAATCACGTCGTCGTCTGTTGTTCTATCCTCACCTATTTTATTTGTGTTTATTTTATTATTTGCGTCTTTTATCTCTTTTATCAAATCATCAAAGCTATAAAAATTCCTTTAGTTTAAATTAGAATTAGGAATATTTTCTTAGAATTAATCGAGCTGTCTTCGTGGATCGATACTCGACTTCGTCCGTTTTACTACTTACACGACCTAGTACACTTGCTAGTATTTGAGCGTGTCAGTATGCAGGTTATTTAAAGGTGAGATTATTTAATACCTCATAATACCCCTATTAAGTATTAAATAATACAGCCTTTACCCCCTCCCTTTATTCTAATTCCCATGTGCTTTGGACAGATTTATCCCTTGTTTTAATATTTATTTCTTACTTTACCCTTTTTCCATTACATCTTGATCGTCATCATTCTTTGTTTTATTGTTCAAGTGAGATTAGCCCGGTCTTGAACTGCTATGCAGAGACAAGCCCACCAAAAATCTAAGCAACGACCATCGCATTCGAGGACACACAACCACGAGCGACATCCCAATTACGAAAATAATCAAGGATGAATATATCTTCAAAACATATCTTAATCTGAGAAAACAAAAATTACGAATATATAAAATTTTGAGAGAAACAGGTCCAAGCAAACGAAATTGGTTTGTGTATAAAGATCGAACCTTGATTGATAAAAAAGAAACAATGATTAACTCATGAACTATAATTGAAACACTTGCTGAATTAAACAAGTTAAACAGAAAAGATCGCAAACCTAAATCCAATTTGCATCAGCCGTTCATGAACTATGCCCAAAGACAATTTACGAACTATGCACAAAGACAAACCCAAAGCCCTAGACGAAGAATTTTTCAATATTTAAATCTAAAATGGGTAAAATTGTAATTGACCTTAATTAATCCTAATACTATCTAAAATCATCTACCAAACACACGGACATTATTATTTAACCCATCAACCAAACACTTCAAAAATTTATATATCCCATTATATAAACCAACTAAAACTAATACCATCTAAACCCATCCCGCCAACCAAACGGGCTCTATGTGTTTTTGTTTGTAAGGGTGCATCATCTTCTTGACATTATAGATCACGTATAAAGCTATAATCGTTAGTTGAACTGTACTAATAAATTGTCCCGTGCTTTGTTACAGTATGAAACGTGTTTTGGTTTGAAAGAAAACAAAAACATAAGAAAAGGAGGTTATGGTAACTGTATTTGGGCTATAGTAATGTTGGGTGGGCCCATTAATCGTACGCCGGCCCCCGAACAGCGCAACGTGGCTTATAGCGGAAGCACGGTTTGTACCGAGCGGCGTAGGGTGGCGAATTTTCGATTTTTAATATCTAAATTTAACCTTACGCCATTCGGCTTCTCCCGAGGGTCTGAGATGCTGCCCTAAGCCTCGAGATCGCGGTTAATTCGAATTATCAAAATTCGAATTTATTTCCAATTTATTTGAATTAATAATTTAGATCCAAATTAATCGAACAAAGCGGCAACCAGAACGTTTTTCGATTATTTGGAGACCGAAATGATTTTTGATCAATACCAAACTTTCCAGAATAATTCTACACTTCCTAACGTTCGCAACGATAGGTCTCTCGAATTATTCCGACATCGTTTGATATTTTTCTCAAAATCAATATCTGTGGTTCGAAATTATTAATTCGAGTAAAACGGCAGTCTGCCGTCTTTTGACTATTTGACGACCGAAATGATTTCCGATCGATACCAAATTTTCCAGAATAATTCTACACTTCCCGACGTTTCCAACGAGGGGTCTTTCGAATTATTCCGATACCGTTTGGTATGTTTCGTAAATCAAATCGTTAAGGTTCGAGGTATACCTTCGGTGAACGGGATTTCTTCTGTCGTCGCCTCGGATGAACGTGGCTACACCTCGTCTGGATCCCGGGGCCTCCGGCTAGATCGTCACGCCGGTATGACTTTGAGCGAACCTCCGAGACTGCTCCCGATGGCTAGACCAGCTCGGTTCGGGCGTTCGGGACTCGTTCAAACGACCCGTAGCTTTTATGTGGCTTAAGAAAATCTACTACTCTTTTTCTCTCTTTCTCTCTAAAGAAAAAAAAAATCAAGTCCCACCTATATCTAAGCAACTCACGTTGCTTATACATTAATAATTTTTAATTTAATTTTTTTTTTTTTTTTAATTGTGACACTTGTATAACAAGTGTCATAATAAAAAATAAAAAAACATAACTCATTTCTACACATCCCAACGTGGATGTGTAGAGCTTTCTATATATATTTTTTTTTTTTTTTTATGGTAATTTCATTTTAGCCCTTGAGGTTTCTAAATTCTCAATTTAGTCCCTCAATTTAAATAATAAATAATAAATCCAATCTAATTATTTTAATTCTAATTGAGCCCACTTAGTTAATTAATTAGCACTTAAGACAATCTTAAGTCCTAATTATTTCCGTGACAGTCACTGGAATTTAACTAAGTCGTCGACACCTCGTATCAACTTTGCCACTACCTCAACGAATCTCATTCGTTAGGTTCCACAGAAAAGCCCGCCGTTTTCATTCAAGTTCATTACCATTTTAAAGCGCGACTCTCTAGGTCCGTCTCAACTGGCATGGGAGGAATCCACGAGCCCCGGTATTCGCCTAGCCAATCCCACGGTACCGGACAGATCCCAGTTGAGAACGAATTTTGATCTAATCGAAATTCGGGCGAACCGACTATAGTGTATACATTTAAATACTTCTTACGCCTTTCACTTGCGTCCCGGTTAGGTGAGAGCCATGCAAATGTCAAACTCACTAACCTAACACTATGTTATAATCGAGACCGAACCGATTATTTAAACTCCGCTCCGTATCTAATACAAGCAAGTTTTCCAAGCTTCGGCCGAAGACTTTATAATCGTCGCTCTCCGATTACCTCATAGGACATTAACCTATACGAATATAGGCAGTGAATCCCGATAGCAGTCAAAGCCCGGCAATCACCTTCTTAATGTCGGTTGCGTTTCGTCGCTGACCCGTGTCTCATTTATGAACACTTGCGAGCCTAGCCAACTAGCGACAAACCGAAATCGCGAAAGCAAATCCGTCAATGACCCTATCGTCTGAGGCTGCTATAGTCATTCGTTCAATCATTGACAACATCCTAGCCATGTGATTGAGACGAATACGAGTCGAATGTCCGAATACGCAATCTCTCCGATCACCAATATCTCCATCACGACCCACAACCTCTCAGGTAATCGGTGACACTACCGATACTATGTGGTCGTCAATGGATAAGTCATATTCGGATATCTAGTCACCCACCTAGAATCCTTAGACTTACGGACTTTTTATTTAATGTTGAGATTAAGGACCGTCGGTGTCTCCTCTCTCGTCCCACGAGAATCAGACGTCCAACTCAAACATTTGGGTGTTATTTATTTATCGCACTACCGGATGCCAAGTAGACTTTAAATTCGATAAATAAATAATAATGCCTTTATTATAATGAAAATAAATATTCATTAATTTATTTGACGGTATATACAATAAACCTGTCTTACAACCTATACATCATCGTGCGCCCTATACTATTCCTAGTCCTCGTATGGCATTCCGAGGGCACACTCCCTAACAGCCTCCCACTTGCACTCGAATGCCATGCGATGCACCTAATGCCAGTCGCAATGGTATCGTAGCCCCATCTTGTCCAGATGCTGTTCCATAACTGCTTGGGACAAGGGCTTCGTGAGCGGGTCCGCCACGTTTTCTGCGGTGGCGATTTTCTGCACGGCGACCATCCCGTTTTCAACGAACTCACGTAATACGTGATATTTTCTCTCAATATGTTTGGACTTGCTATGAGATCGTGGTTCCTTTGCTTGCGCGACTGCACCGCTATTATCGCACCAAAGTGTAAGCGGTCTGTCAGCAACTGGTACCACAGTAAGTTCCTCCAAGAACTTTTTCATCCAAACAGCTTCTTTAGCTGCCTCTGAGGCTGCTATGTATTCTGCCTCGCACGTGGAATCGGCAGTTGTGCTTTGCTTGGAGCTTCTCCAAGACACTGCCCCACCGTTGAGCACGAATACAAAACCTGAAGTAGATTTTCGGTCATCCACGTCTGACTGGAAGTCCGAATCGGTATAACCAACTACTTCTAGTCCCGCTCCTCCATAAACCAGTGTTAAGTCTTTAGTCCGTCTAAGGTATTTAAAGATATTCTTAACAGCTGTCCAATGTTTTCCCCTGGATTTGCCTGAAACCGACTGACCACGCTCACAGCATAGGCAATGTCCGGCCGTGTACACAACATCGCGTACATCAGACTACCCACTGCAGATGCATACGGTATCCCACTCATCCGTCGTCTGTCTTCCTCACTTTGAGGTGACATTGACTTTGACAAATGGATCCCATGTCGCATTGGTAAGAATCCTCTCTTAGAGTCATCCATTCTGAATTTCTTCAGGATTTTCTCTAAGTAAAGGGCCTGAGATAAGCCGATCGTATGGTTCGCTCGATCCCTGAACAAGCGAATACCTAGTATATACGTCGCTTCTCCCAGGTCTTTCATGGAGAATTCGGTTGAAAGCCATGCTTTCACCGATGAGAGCATCCCAATGTCGTTTCCTATCAAAAGGATATCATCCACGTACAATACAAGGAACGACACCATACTCCCACTGCTCTTTCTGTAGACACATGGCTCATCTACGTTTTTCACGAATCCATAGTTCCGAACTGCTTCATCAAAACGTAGATTCCAGCTACGAGAGGCCTGTTTCAGTCCGTAAATCGACCGATTCAGTTTGCACACTTTGTGAGCATCTGCGTGCGACTCAAAACCTTTGGGCTGCTCCATATAGATCTCCTCCTTGAGGAATCCATTAAGAAACGCCGTTTTGACGTCCATCTGCCAAATCTCATAATCATAATGCGCAGCTATCGCGAGCATTATCCGGATGGACTTGATCATGGCTACAGGTGAGAAAGTCTCCTCATAGTCAACTCCCTCTTTTTGGTTATAGCCCTTGGCAACCAACCTGGCCTTGTACGTCTCAACTTGTCCGTCAGATCCAATCTTTCTCTTGTAAATCCATTTACAACCGATTGGTCTAAAACCACTCGGTAGGTCTACAAGAGTCCAGACTTTGTTGGAGTACATTGAGTCCATCTCAGCTCGCATAGCCTCAATCCATCTCGCTGAGTCAACATCGGATATAGCTTGATCGAAAGTAGCGGGATCTTCTCTTAGAAATCCCCTAGTCGCAACATAACCTTGTTCGACATGTGACATGCCATACCGCTGTGGTTGGCGAGGCACCCTTTCAGATCGTCGCATGACTGGTTCGCTCGGACCATCCGAATCCTGTGTGGGCGTTTCGGTCGACTGCTCCTCGAGAGTGACCTCACGGCCAATGCCAAAATCTCGAATGAACTCTTCCTCGAGAAAATGTGCATGTAGGCCAACAACGATCCTTTGATCATCGTGAAAATAGAATAGGTACCCCATAGAGTCTTCGGGGTAACCTATGAAACGTCCTTTTATAGATCTAGACTCCAATTTGTCTGTTTTCAGCTTTTTCACATAGGCGGGGCAACCCCAAATCCTAATATGTGACAAGCTGGGTAAACGACCAGTCCATATCTCATACGGAATGCCGTTAACAGACTTTGAGGGACACCGGTTAATGGTATATGCCGCTGTCAAAAGCGCGTATCCCCACAATGACATCGGTAAATCTGTATAGCCCAACATAGAACGAACCATATCTAATAAAGTTCGGTTTCTACGTTCGGCCACGCCATTCAATTGTGGCGTGCCGGGCGGAGTCATCTGTGATATTATACCATTCTCCTTCAAGAACTGGTCAAACTCGACACTCATGTACTCGCCACCTCGATCCGATCGAATGGCTTTAATGAGCTTCGAAGTTTGGTTTTCCACCAAGGCCTTATACTCCTTGAACCTTTCAAGAGCATCAGCTTTATACCTCATCAGATACGCTAGTCCGTAACGACTGTGATCATCCGTAAAGGTAATAAAATAGTGGAAGTCACCTCGAGCTTTCACATTGAATGGCCCGCAAACGTCCGTGTGAATTAAACCGAGAATTTCCGTGGCTCTATTAAAAGTCCCGGTGAAGGGTGATCGGGTCATTTTACCTTTGAGGCATGACTCACAAGTCGGATAGGGATCTGATCCCAACGGTGTTAAGATTCCGTTTTTCTCTAACTCGTGAATCTTGCGTTCTCCAGCATGACCTAATCGAAGATGCCACAAGTATCGCGCATTTATTCCCGACTTTCGTTTATTTGTGACAGTATTCACAGATACATCGTTCTGGGTATTTAAATAGTACAAACCATTAATAGTGTCGCGTTGCCAACATTTTTATTTCTATACATAATGTGGCATGTATTATTATTAAAACTAAATACATAACCACTCCTGCTCAAAACAGGAATGGAGACGATGTTCTTAAATCCCCTCGGGAGTACAAGACAATCGTACAAACGCAAACACATGCCCAGAAGATAATACAAGAGATCTTGATCCGACGTGGCTTGCCGAGATACTATCCCCGCTTCCCACTCTGACCTCGATCTCACGCTCCCCAAGCGCTCTACTTGGTCCCAGACCCTGCGTGGAAACACAAATGTGAGTACTAGCCCCCGAATCCAATATCCAGGAAGTAGAGTATACAGATGAAGAACAAACTGTTCTAAAACATTAAGTTCCATACCTGACGCAGCCTGCTCACCCTTGAGCTTCGGACAGTCACGCTTCCAGTGGCCCAGCGCACCGCAATGCAGACACCTATCCGTCGGCTTTACACCGGTTTGTTTCGATTTCCCAGAAGATAGTTTCTTCTTGGAAACCTTCCCTGTCGGCTTGAGCTTGTTGCCCTTCTTCTTTTTGCCTTTCTGGGGCTTTGAAGAAGTGGTGACAAGTGCAGTCTGCTTTGCCCTCTTCATCTGACCTTGCGCCGTTGCTAACTGATTCATCAGATCAGGAAGCAATAGCGTCATGCCGTTCAGATGGAGTTCACAATGAACGCATTGAAGGACGGAGGCAGGGACTGCAAGATGAGATCATTTTGTAATTCCCGATCAAATCGAAAATTGAGAGTCTCCAACCTCTCGATCATGGTGATCATGTTCATAACATGCTCGCCAACATTCTCACCCTCAGACATCCTCGATCGGAAGAGCTGCGACGAAGTCGCATAGCGAGCTGTCCTAGACGTCTCACCGTAAAGCTCTTTCAAATGTTGAACCATCACCCGAGCATCAGCCATATTTTCATGGCTACGCTGCAGTGCGTTACTCATCGATCCGAGGACATGAGCCTTTACGAGCTTCTCGTCACGCAGTCGCTTGTCATAAGCGGCACGAGCCTGCTCGGATGCCCGCGCCCCTGGGGCTGGCGGCATTTCGGAGTCAAGGATATAAACTAGGTTCTCAATCTCGAGGAAAATCCTCAAGTTGCGAAGCCAGTCTGAATAGTTTGGCCCAGTCAACCTATTCTCCTTGAGCAGTACATTTAAAGCGGTCGACATAATTTCACAAAGAGAGAAAATGCTGCAGAAAAATAAAAGGCATATTAAGTCGATTGTATAGGTTATCAAACGCGAACAAGGACTTTTTATTCCGTTTGACTCCCACTATCTTTTCATAAACTCCATTCTCCCTACGGATGTTTTGGAAGTTTCATTGATAACTTCGATAGTGGAGTTGATGTCCCCGTGGACGGGTGCAAACCTCAACCTCTGTCGTTTTATTGGTTTGCAGCGGCCCACGAAGTCGTGCTCCGCACGAATCCGACCTTGTCGAATGTCTCAACTATCTTTGTCTCAGTCAGGGACCCCCGCCGGCAAACCCGAAACAAGGCGGTATGACTGTCTAAGTGTGACCTATCAACGTTGCTCAAAACCGCACACTTGAACCGTACGTTTTACCGCACAGTGTGGTCTTGGCGAGCGGCACAAATGCACCCGAGCAAGCCGAAACAAAAGCAAATGCAAGGCGCCGGCATACCCGAAACCAAACCTTGCATTTAGGTTTTGTAACAACTAGGCCCGAGCTTGATAGAAGACAGGGCATCCAATCCCTTTACTCACTTAGTATTCGTACGGGAGATTTTTATAACTCATAGCATATTAAAATTAAGCACGAGCACGTAAATGCGATAAATAAATTCCTAACCCTAGGAAAGAAATTTAAATGGACAAATATGCGGGCTACTTCTATACTGGTCCTATTACATGGGTCGTAAAACGACCGGGGTCTTCGATCTTCCAACGTCGAGTCATCGTTACGATGGTTGTCGAATCCTCCAGTCTCGCCTAGCGTCGAACGGCCGTCATTTATCTAACCTAACTAATAAAGCAATAAAATACATCACGGGGGGAATTATTTCCCAAACAACCCGTAATCCATGTACATACCGGGGGGCGGCAAACGGCCCTTAAACAAATAACCCGGTTGAACCTAAGCCCGCGTAAATGTCCCCACATAAACATGCAACACAGAATTTTAACGTCGGGTGTCCAACCGACGTCACGAGCGACGATAGTCTCCAAACTACGTCGACCGTTCGTTCGCCACATCGGCTTTCGAGGCCTTCGGTCGAACCATTCATGAGCCTTGGCTCTGATACCACTGTTGGGGTGGGCCCGATTAATCGACGCCGGCCCCCGAACAGCGCAACGTGGCTATAGCGGAAGCACGGTTTGTACCGAGCGGCGTAGGGTGGCGAATTTTCGATTTTTAATATCTAAATTTAACCTTACGCCATTCGGCTTCTCCCGAGGGTCTGAGATGCTGCCCTAAGCCTCGGGAGATCGCGGTTAATTCGAATTATCAAAATTCGAATTTATTTCCAATTTATTTGAATTAATAATTTAGATCCAAATTAATCGAACAAAGCGGCAACCAGACGTTTTTCGATTATTTGGAGACCGAAATGATTTTTGATCAATACCAAACTTTCCAGAATAATTCTACACTTCCTAACGTTCGCAACGATAGGTCTCTCGAATTATTCCGACATCGTTTGATATTTTTCTCAAAATCAAATCTGTGGTTCGAAATTATTAATTCGAGTAAACGGCAGTCTGCCATCTTTTGACTATTTGACGACCGAAATGATTTCCGATCGATACCAAATTTTCCAGAATAATTCTACACTTCCCGACGTTTCCAACGAGGGGTCTTTCGAATTATTCCGATACCGTTTGGTATGTTTCGTAAATCAAATCGTTAAGGTTCGAGGTATACCTTCGGTGAACGGGATTTCTTCTGTCGTCGCCTCGGATGAACGTGGCTACACCTCGTCTGGATCGATCCCGGGGCCTCCGGGCTAGATCGTCACGCCGGTATGACTTTGAGCGAACCTCCGAGACTGCTCCCGATGGCTAGACGCAGCTCGGTTCGGGCGTCGGGACTCGTCAAACGAACCCGTAGCTTTTATGTGGCTTAAGAAAATCTACTACTCTTTTTTCTTCTCTCTCTCTAAAGAAAAAAAAAATCAAGTCCCACCTATATCTAAGCAACTCACGTTGCTTTATACATTATAATTTTTAATTTAATTTTTTTTTTTTTTTTAATTGTGACACTTGTATAACAAGTGTCATAATAAAAAATAAAAAAAACATAACTCATTTCTACACATCCCAACGTGGATGTGTAGAGCTTTCTATATATATTTTTTTATTTTTTTTATGGTAATTTCATTTTAGCCCTTGAGGTTTCTAAATTCTCATTTAGTCCCTCAATTTTAAATAATAAAATAACTAAATCCAATCTAATTATTTTAATTCTAATTGAGCCCACTTAGTTAATTAATTAAGCACTTAAGACAATCTTAAGTCCTAATTATTTCCGTGACAGTCACTGGAATTTAACTAAGTCGTCGACACCTCGTATCAACTTTGCCACTACCTCAACGAATCTCATTCGTTAGGTTCCACAGAAAAGCCCGCCGTTTTCATTCAAGTTCATTACCATTTTTAAGCGCGACTCTCTAGGTCCGTCTCAACTGGCATGGGAGGAATCCACGAGCCCCGGTATTCGCCTAGCCAATCCCACGGTACCGGACAGATCCCAGTTGAGAACGAATTTTGATCTAATCGAAATTCGGGCGAACCGACTATAGTGTATACATTTAAATACTTCTTACGCCTTTCACTTGCGTCCCGGTTAGGTGAGAGCCATGCAAATGTCAAACTCACTAACCTAACACTATGTTATAATCGAGACCGAACCGATTATTTAAACTCCGCTCCGTATCTAATACAAGCAAGTTTTCCAAGCTTCGGCCGAAGACTTTATAATCGTCGCTCTCCGATTACCTCATAGGACATTAACCTATACGAATATAGGCAGTGAATCCCGATAGCAGTCAAAGCCCGGCAATCACCTTCTTAATGTCGGTTGCGTTTCGTCGCTGACCCCGTGTCTCATTTATGAACACTTGCGAGCCTAGCCAACTAGCGACAAACCGAAATCGCGAAAGCAAATCCGTCAATGACCCTATCGGTCTGAGGCTGCTATAGTCATTCGTTCAATCATTGACAACATCCTAGCCATGTGATTGAGACGAATACGAGTCGAATGTCCGAATACGCAATCTCTCCGATCACCAATATCTCCATCACGACCCACAACCTCTCAGGTAATCGGTGACACTACCGATACTATGTGGTCGTCAATGGATAAGTCATATTCGGATATCTAGTCACCCACCTAGAATCCTTAGACTTACGGACTTTTTATTTAATGTTGAGATTAAGGACCGTCCGGTGTCTCCTCTCTCGTCCCACGAGAATCAGACGTCCAACTCAAACATTTGGGTGTTATTTATTTATCGCACTACCGGATGCCAAGTAGACTTTAAATTCGATAAATAAATAATAATGCCTTTATTATAATGAAAATAAATATTCATTAATTTATTTGACGGTATATACAATAAACCTGTCTTACAACCTATACATCATCGTGCGCCCTATACTATTTCCTAGTCCTCGTATGGCATTCCGAGGGCACACTCCCTAACAAGTAAAACCTCTAAACATAAGAAAAGGAGGTTATAGTAATTGTATTTGGGCTACTGTAAACCCCTGCAAATTAATACTCTATAAATTAATAAAGTAAAATAATAAAATCTTCTGGTCCCAACTTGGACTTTGTAAAAATCAACGATAAGATAATACTATAATAATTTTTTAGAAAATACATTTATAAATATTAGGTCCAATTAAAACTCTAAATTAATAAATTCATAAATATTCAATTATAAATTATGTTAAGTTGCTAAAATAAGAATCTATTTGTTACTATATATTTTAAATTTTAATCTAATTGGATTTCATCCATAACTTTTTTAATTGCAATCAATTGTTCCGATATCGAGTTCTCTAGCTGCAACAGGGAATGTGAAGGATTGTTGTCGCCATTTGTGTCACTTAGTATCCCCATCTTTCTGAAAGTTAGCTGAACGATACTCCAATGATATCCTAAGAGCATTTGATATTGTACCTTGACTAATTTTCAAACGATATTTTTTATTAATTCACACTTGTAAATCGTTTTGAGTACATGAATATAATTAATGAAACATATTTATTCATTTATCGTCAATATATTCTAAATTTGTTAAACTTAAAAGTCTCTCTTTTAATTAATAAAATATTAATTTATCTATATATTAATATCTCTCTAAATTAGTCAAATTTCATGGTCCCAATGCTATTAATTTATAGAGGTTTTACTGTATATATTAGTTTGAATGGTGATATTTTAATTTAGTACTCATATACTATTTGGAGTTATGAATTGGAGCAATTATACACAAAGGATTTGATATTTTAATTTCTAATGCTCTGGTTAATGTTAGAATCTGTTTGTGTGTTTGAGGTGGTGAATAAACATCGACTATCTTATGTTAGTTTTCGGTTTTGACCTTGTTGAAGGTCAATACCGGTGTTTGATATGTTAGTGTGTTGACTGGTGCGGAATAAGCCGGTCGGTGTTGAACCAAGACCGGATGTGAGGGTGGTGTGTGTATGTTTTTTCAGTATAAACAGAGTGTGTTTCTGGAAGTTCGGAGTTAAAATCTCCTACGTCTCCCTTCTTTTCGGTCAAGAAGGTATTCACTAAAAGCCTCAGTTAACAACACTTGTCGTCCAACCTCCTTAGCTAGACTCACTCAATATAACCCTCACATCTATATTTTGCTAACTAAATTCCTAGTCCTCTCTAAATGGCTTTTTACAACTTTTTACAGTCCGTTGAGATATATTCACTAACCGTTCGGTTCTGTGCAGTCATGACAACACCTATTTCTTTCCTGCTTAAAGAACTTTATCATATGAAAGCTTGAGCTAATTCTCTCGTTCTTGATCATTCAAAGTTGATGAAGTCAGTGTTTTAGATTGCATCCCTCCTATCTATAATTGGGTTGAGGTTGAAGCCCGTTGCGAGATAGCTCTTCATGTACCGGACAGAGCATTAATTATCTTTAACCCAAAATGGGTCTGTCCGGTCCTTCAACCATTTTGCGCGGTGCCTAAGTTTCATTCCTTATTCAGCTTGGCTTGACTTCAAATTACTCCACCTAGAAGCTTTATATTTAATAAGTGTGAGAAGTCTTCATATTGACGCGCTTGAATACTGTTGAAGCTGTCCAGCGTGGCACTTCCGGTATCGAGGCAGTCCGGCCTCGCGTGTACTTCAGGTATGTAATCTTGATCCATTTTATCTCACGCACGCGCTCTACTGGCATGATCTACAATTCTCGAAAATTGGAGATAGAGCGAAGCTTCCCAAGAATCTCCAGCAAGCAATATTTTGTGGGAAGGAGATGTCCAAATCCAACCATGGGCTGCACTTCGTAATGGCGATAAGCTACAACGGTCAAAAACGAAGTAACCGAAGCTGTCAAGAACACCGCCCAGAGAGTCGGAGACAGAACTTTGGGAGCAAAAGACATCGGCGCTAGAATGTTAGATCGGCAGCTCCAAACCTCAAACACTGTCGAGTTTCCAAACGTCGATGCTGATTAGGATAATCGGAGAATTAAGGCTGTGGCAGTGTGCTTACGCTGAGTTCTACTTCTGCGATAAGCTATTGTGAAAACAGCTCTAGACAAAAATGCGAAGACTATCAACGGTTTTCAGTCTATTACTAAGGTGACTATTGATTAAGAGTCGCAATTACGTTTTCTCTTTGATTCATGATTTATTTCTGCCTTCATATATGATGTCTTTTTACGTTCTATTGGGTAATCAAGATGTGATATGTGGAAGGTCGAGCCCTTCAATGGCATCAGGTTTTCATGAAAACTCTTCTCACTAGAGAACTTCCCCGATGGCCGGAGTATGTGAGGGCTCTTCATAATCGCTTTGGATTACACTCTTGTGATGATTCGATGAGTGAACTAGTAATCTTAAACAGAATAATTCGGTTCAGAAGTATTTGGAAAGCTTTGAGAGTTGATGAATTATGTTGAACTTACTGAGCAATATGCGATGAGTTGTTTTATGGGTGGTTTGAGATCTGAAATATCAGCGGCGGTGAGTATATTTCGCCCAGGGGCGGACCCACGTAGGGGCTCGGGGTGCCATAGACCTCCCGGCCGTGGTCCTGTTAAGTATGGTATATGCATTAAAATTTTTGAAATCTGCCTCTGGCCTAGTGGTTCGTGGACTTTCCGTGAAGTTATCACATTTAAAGAATCTGGGTTCGAATCTCCCCTAACTGTATTTTTAATTTTTATATAAATATATGGATATTGGGCTGGGCTATGGGATGGGCTTGACCCCCAGTCATATCGGGCTGGGTCCGCCCCTGTTTCGGCCTAACACCTTGTTGGAAGCGGTGAATCTTGCCAACTCCAAGAGCAAGCTAATGGTCTAGCTTCCAAGGTGTCAGCTACGACTTCTTCTGGAGGAGGTATGGGGCCTAACACCCCTAGAACTCCCTTCATTCCAAATGCGGGCACTTTGAGTAGAATTATTGGCCAGAATTCTATGAACCCGACCTCATCATCTAGGGCATCTGCACCTTTTCCCACGAGATCTCACAGTGTGGTGAAGGAAACAATCAACCCAGCATTCCTCTAGAAGGTTATCCGCAAGAAATGGATGACAAAAGAGCAAAATGGTTGTGCTTTTGGTGCGATGAGCGATTTACAGCTGGTCATAAATGTGCAAAAGAAGACATATATATTTGATGGAAACTGTGGGTGAAGAAGAGGAAGGCGAAGTGGAGGGACATATGCTTGATTCCGAAAATCCGTGGAGGAGGAAGAAAGACTAGAAATTGAGGTAGGTCCTTTGATCAATTATCATGTTTCTATGCATGCAATGATAGGGTGCATGATTATAGTACCATGAGGGTTATGGGAAATGTTAATGGTAAACCATTGCATATGTTGATAGACACGGGGAGTACCCACAATTTTCTGGACTTAGAATGGGCAAGAGGTTTGGGTGCAACTTGGAGCATACTAATCCCTTTCTGTGGTAGTAGCGGATGGGAGTAAGCTCTATAGCTCATCGATGTGTAAGGGGTTCAAATGGAAGATGCAAGGAACCTAGTTCGTGGCCGGATATAATGATTTTGCCATTAGGAGGGTGTGATATGGTATTGGGTGTGCAATGGTTATCACCATGGGGAGCATAACCTGGAATTTCAATCAACTCCAAATGGAATTTCAGCTGGAAGAGAAGAAAGTGTTGTTGAGGGGGCTACAACCTGCGAAGGTTAAGATGATTACCAGCAAGAAGATGAATAAGCAGCTATCTCACATGTCCAACTATCAATGTTGCAGATGATAATTGTACAAGAAGAAAACCAATTCAATGCCCAAATATATGATGATTGATAAATGAGGAACATGCGAGTTGCAGCACCCAGAGGGATGCAAGATACACCCCACTTTTCATGTTTCTTAGCTCAAGAAAACTATTGGGCCGACTCAGGTTTCCCCTCATTTATCCTCAATTTTGACCTCCCGTGGCAGCATCATATTTGTTAGGAATATTTTGTAGTGTTCAATTTCATTATATTATCTTTGTTGGTTAGCTTTATTAAACTTTGGGCTAGCTCTTAGTTGGGTTAGTTCTTAGCTATTCATGTAATGGGCCTTCACAAGAAGCCCACCTATCATATACCAACTTGTGGTATAAATAGGAAAACCCTAACACATAGTTAGGTGTGCTTGTGTGGGTAGATCAAATAAACACTTATTTAGTGAGAGAGAGGCTCCTCAAGAACACCACCAAGCCCCCACGCCCGAACCTAAATCTCGATCATTCGGCGTGTTTAATCCGTCCTAGTCGCATTGTTGGTGAAATCTCGGACCAACAATATTGGACCTCGAAGCCATTTTGGAGAGGAGGTTGGTCAGTAAAAATAATCGACCTGTAACTCGGGTATTGGTTAAATGGTTTAATGCGCCACCAGAGGATAGCACTTGGGAGGATTGGTTCAAGCTGCAACAGCGTTTTTCCAGCATTTACCAACTCTTGAGGACAAGAGTTGTTTTAAGGAGGGAAGAATGATAGCAGCTCTAGACAAAAATGCGAAGACTATCGACGATTTCAGTCCATTACTAAGGCAACTATTGACTAAGAGTTGCAACTACGTTTTCTCTCTGATTCACGATTTATTTCTGCCTTCATATATGATGTCTTTTACGTTTTGGTGGGTAATCAAGATGTATATATGGAATGTAATAAACACTATCGTTATACGTTTTTCTGCAATTCTCTGTAACGAACACTACAATTTGAATATCAGAATTGATTCTATTGCTTCAAGGTTCTCATTTCGAATTGAATTCCTTTTCCCTATTAGAGCGCGTATCAAAATGCCTGATTTCGAAGAAGATGACTTGATCGATGCTTCCCAATCTTTTCAACAAAGAAAGAGATGCTACGGTGGTAGAAAGTGCGTTAGAATAATGGTTTTGTTAGTTAATTAAGACTAGCTTCTCTTTGTAAAGATTATCGGTTTGAATTCTTGCAGCAACAGGTCGAAGAAGGATATCAAACGGAAATTAAGAATTTGAAAGAAGTAAGGCGCTAACTGAAAGGCGCCGCCGAAGGTAGTAATAATATTAATAATACGAAAGACAAATTGATACTAGTCGATACGCTCGAGCGGTTAGGTGTGTCGCATCATTTCGAGAAAGAAATCGAATGTCTTTTACAACTTCTTACAAAGTCGAACGCTGGCAAGAACTGATAAAAAAGGCAGATCTACTATTTTGATAAGCTCAAAGAGCAGAGTTTTACAGAAATCGTTTTTATTCAAAACAAAAATGTAAATGCAGATCCAAAGTTAAAACACACTACAAGCAGCGGAATCTGCTCTAAAATATAGCTGTACACGTAAAACTACAGCAGAATAGTGAAGAACATCAGAGGAAGAGAGCGAGCTCTTTAGGTTTCTTTGTTGGTCGTTTGCAAGTGTGAAGTTGAATGAATGCGGCTTGTGACGATAAGTTAGCTTTTATGAGGGTTTCAACATAACCCTCATAGAATCGGGCTTGGCAGATGATGGGCTACTTTATTAAGCCCATACGCGTATTAGGCCCAAGAGCGTGAAGCCCATTAGTCCAGCTTTTAACACTCCCCCTCGCTTCTTGGACCGAATACATCGAACATTCCTGGCTTCCTGCAAAGACGAATGTGTGCCTCTTTTCCAAGGGCCTTTGTTAAGACGTCAGCTAATTGGTTAGTAGAAGACACAAAATGCGTTGAAATAATTTTGTTAGTAATATATTGTCGAACCAAATGACAATCGATTTCGATATGCTTTGTCCGTTCGTGGAAGACCGATTATCGGCTATCTGCAAAGCAGCTTTATTATCACAGTATAAATTCACAGGAGTAATATTAGGAATGCGAAAATCTTTAAAAATACCACAATCCATATAATCTCGCAGCAAGTCTGAGCCATTGCTCTAACTCAGCTTCAGCTGGGATTTAGACACGGTCCTTTGCTTTTTACTTTTCCATGACAATAACGAATTCCCAAGAAAATACAATAACCTGTACAGATCTACGGTTTTAGGGACTGCAGCCCAATCAGAATCACAAAACGCATTAACCTTAAGTCATCAGTTTTGGAAATTGAAATTCCATACCGGGACTGAGCTTCAGATATTTTAAAATGCGACAAGAGGCGGAAAATGTGACTCCTTGGTGATTGCATAAACTGACTAAGACATTGTACAGCATATGATATGTCAACTCTAGTATTACACAGATATATCAGTCTACCAAGCAGCCTCTGAAAATGAGTAACATTATCAAAAGCTTTATCATTTTTCATAATCCCTTAGTTTCAAATTCTGCTGCATTGGGGTGCATTTAGGTTTACAACCTAACATCCCAAATTCTTCAAGTAACTCAAGAACATATTTTCTTTGATGCAAGATAAATGACTCAGCTGCTCGAATAAACTCAATACCAAGAAAAAACTTAAGGGTCCTAGATCCTTAATACCAACGTCTTATGCAACAGCTTTTTAATCCTATCAATTTCATGGACATCATTACCGCTGACAATAATAATCATCAACATATACAAGCAGATAGACATACTTATCATCATCATACTTATAAAACATGAATATCATGCATGCTTTGCTCAAACTGATTTTCTTTCAAGAAATCAGTTAACTTTTTCATTCCACTTACGTGTGGCCTCTGCTTTAGTCCATACAACGATTTTTTCAAACGACAAACTCTAGAATCAGATTTATCATAATACCCTTCGGAAGATTCATAAAACTTCTTCAGACAAGTCTCCATGCAAAACGCATTATTAATATCAAGCTGAAATACAGGCCAATCATTATTAACAGCTATGGACAACAATACACGTATAGTTTACCATCTAACAACAGGCGCAAAGGTTTCCTGAAATCAATACCCTCACGTTGATTATAACCTTTAGCGACTAAACGTGCCTTATACCGATCTAAAGTACCATCAGAATTATATTTTATCTTAAAAATCCACTTGCATCCTATTGGTTTTCTACCAGTAGGTAAATCTACAACGCCCCATGTATTATTCTCACATAATGCATGCATTTCCCTATCCATGGCTAATTTCCAATCACTATTTCTAATTGCATCTTCAACTGAACTAGGAATAAAACTGCATGTACTATCTAAATTATGTACAAACATTCGATCATCTGACTCCAAGAATGAGTAATTGACAGCTTTATGAATAGGATGCTTAGTAGAATACTTATTAATGTCACAAAGGTAATCACTTAGATAAGCAGGACGCTTTACCGATCTCTTGGGCCTACCAAGCGGGTTTCCTTCATTACTGTCAACATCACTTGTTCTGGTGGTCATGATCTGAACTACCTGTACCAACATCACCAGTATTCTGCAATTCTAGATCTGAACCACATGTATCTAAGATGTTATTTGTGGTCTCAGACTCGCTGTTAATGATAAGTCGGATTTTACGTTACTTTATACCCCGTTAAAATGTGTTATTGGTTGTTATTAATCCAAATTTTGTCAAATGTCCTTTGTCTACTTTTATATTTTATATTTGACAGATATTTGAGAAAAGAGCTTAAAACCGGAAGATTTGGACGAGAAAATAAGCCAAGGAAATTGAGCTGGAAAACCATGCAAGATCATGCCTAAAACTAGCCAATCTATGTGCGGCATATTTGAGAAAAATATTGCAAGGGAGCTGCTCATGAAAGTGACGTGAGGAGTCAAGCTTCAAACTAATATTGGTTGCTCTATATTTTATAATACACAAACAAGCATACAAAGAGCAGATACTTGACGATTGGAAAGAAAGAGAAGGAGCCCACCCACATGCATGTACGCATCTTTCAATTGATTTTGTGGATTTAATGGTAAGACTATTCGATGATTGAAAGACAAAGAAGCAGCTCAAGATACACGCACGAGGCTCAAGAAAAGAAAATATCAAATAAGGCAGCTCAAGATAGGAAAAAAAGGACCAAGCGAGATCTGCAAAGTCTGCGCAAAGATTACTTCTTGATGGTATAGAGTTTTAAACTCTATAAAAAACCCCATACTTCAACAAACAGGGGGGGAGCTAAAAAACAGAGAGAACGGTGGGCAAGAAACTCACGAAGCACACACCTCACGTATCTCTCACGCTCAAGGCCACCGCATCTCGATCCGGCAGAGCACTCAACAAAGCTCACCTCACCAACCAAGCAACTTACCTCAAGGCCAACATAAAATCGTATACGGTTGAGGAGATATTAAGCAACGAGCTCTCTCAAGCAACACCTCTCAATACGAGGCAAGCTGCTCTCGTCAAGCGGTTCAGTTCTCATCATCTACACACGAGCATACAACCACAAGGGCGACAGTCTTGGTGGCGCAGCTGGTAACGAAGCTAGGGAGTCGAGACAGGGCCGAGGGTCAAGGCGTTCCTTCAAAGTCGCCTACCAACTGCTCGACGAAAGTACTGTGAGGAACGTAATTATTTTATCTTTTGTTTTAGTGTTTTAATTATGTCTGTATTTGAATCGTAGTTGTCGTTAATTAATATGTGTGTTTTAAGTATCTATGTGGTTAAGGCCGTATTGGGCCGGATTATGATTTCGTTTTAATGCTACTCGTATTATGTTTAATCGTATGAGTTAAGTTACGTGTCCTATATTTGAGTTTAATGCTAGCGTATGCCTGATCAACATATGCTTGATTCTTGATTGGTTATGACACTGAAAAAGTAATTAGACCGGTTAGAACAATAAATATAGTGCACCACGACGTAAAACCGACCAGAGATGGAATTCGGTTTCGTCCGTGTGGTTTCCGAGATCTTAGGCGCCGAAAGCGTTTAAGCTCGGGGAATTCATAAAGCCGAATGCGTGTGGGGTAACTACAGTCATATAGGAATATAGTTGATTGGTTCACTTTCGCATAGGGTTGCTAGTTACGTGAATAACGGGTAGCACGTAAGTTAGGAATTTCTACCTTAACTAGATTCATATTGGTTAATATATACGATTGCATGCAGACGTAGGATTAATCTGTGCCGAATATGTGCTTTAACCATGCTTGTCATTAATTGATTTAAAACCGTTATTTTTATTTGCGCTCTTATCTAGTTTGATTACTTTATTTTATCTCCAAAAGAAATCATAAAAACACCTTATGTAATATTCACTTTAGTCTAAATTAAAAATTCAGAATAATATCTTAGAACTAATCGAGCTATCCTCGTGGATCGATACTCGGATTTACGTCCGTTTTATACTACTTGCACGACCTAGTACACTTGCTAGTATTCGAGCGTGTCAAGTTTTTGGCGCCGTTGCCGGGGATAGCGGTAATATTAATTTTAAAATATATTCTGAGTTTTAGTTTAAACAATTTTATTTCTATTATTTTTTTATTATTAGTATTTTCTAAAAAGAGTTTAAAAAAAAAATATTATATAAAATTATATATTTTACCTTGATTATTGTTATCATCATTATCATTATACTATCGTTATTATTATATTTTAATTTCATTAGCCATGTACAATCATTTCTATTATTCTTCAGCGGCAGATCGACCTACGTATGGAGAAAATGAGGTTAATGATATTATTGCAGCAAAGTTTGAGGCGATTCATCGGAGGATAGACGAGATAAATTTCCAGCGCTCACAGGCCACACGTCGTACTCATCACAATTGGAATTCAAACGTATTTTACGAGGATCCATACTGCGAGGAGCCACGAGAATTTTATAATGAGCAGTTTGCTCCACCTGAAAAGGAGAAAGCCGCCTGGGAGATAGCGCTCGAAAAGGCGATAGAACAGACGGATAAAGCGTTCGCGAGACAGGCCGAACAGAACCGTAGAGCTGAAGAGCGACAACGGAATTTCGATGCTAATTTTAACGAAAGTTCTAAAAAATTAGAAGCATCAATACGGAGTTTAATGGCCCAAGTGGAGATGCTAACAATTGAAGAATCTGAATGTGAGCCAGAAGCGCTCTCGAGCCACACAGAAACAGATCCGGAACAGTTGATTTGTGGGACGACGCTAGAACTAGTGCCGGAACCAAATGAAGTTGACGATGAGATCGAACCTGAAAAGGTCGATCAACCCGCAGAGGCTACTGTAGAATTCATTCCATCAAATCTGAGTCCTCCACCAGTCTGGATTCGACCGCCATTTCCAACAGCGTCACGAAAAGAGAAACGAGATGATTTGTTATCAAAGAGCAGCAAAGTTGACGAACAAAGGATGATAATTCTCACCGAAGAATGTTCAACATGGATACAGAAGAAGCCAGTGAAGCTAAATAATCAGGGGAGTTTTTATATTCCACGTTCTATTGGGGTTCCTTTGTTCTCTAACTTATGTTATATAAATGTTAGCATTGACGCGACGCCTCTTTCATTTTTTAGAAATTGGGACTCGGTGAGCCAAATCCTACTTCGACGATTCTCCAAATCGAAGATAGATCGATTACATGTCCACGAGGAATCACAGAAGATGCACCGGCAAAGTGTTCTTCGTCTTTCAAGGAAATATCGCCTGGAAACACTTACAAACTGAAAGACCTCCAGCACAACAAGGTGGAGCAACAAACTTTCGATCCAATTTTACGAGATTATATGAAATCAACAGATCACTCAAAGGGCATAGTCACGGAGGAATTAGCTAAGATGTTGGTGATCGTCGATTTTGACATTAGTTGGGATCCGAAAGTCGACCTATGGAGAGAGTTTAAAGATTGTAACCACATGAAGCTATATCATCCGAGATCAAAATCCTCTCCAAAAAGGTGAAATCAAAATGTTCAGTACTGCAACTGAACACGTGGGATCGTCGACCGTCTACACGAACAGGAGTCGAGCTATCGACTATAAAAAGAGCGCTTCTTGGGAGGCAACCCAAGCACTATCTACGCATTATTATTTCATATTAAAATCTTATATCTATTGCATCGTATCTTAAGTGTGTTTCCTCGCAGGCTCATAGTCAGTTTTGGGGGTGGTTTGTTCGCAGAGCTAGCTCGATCTATGAAGGAACTGAAGTCTTCTCACAACACGTCCGCATCGATCAACGGATTATTCAGGGCAGTGTCACTTAAACTCTCCACTTGCTTTAAATTTCTGCACATTGGGGACAATGTGATAATTAGTTTGGGGATGGGGAAATGGTGACACATGCTAGATTTTATATGATATCGATCTCTTCGATTTATTAGTTGGTTTAAACTGATCAAGGCTATGATTTGAACGTCACTTGTGAAATCTCCTGTCGATGATGAATTTTTTTTTTTAAAAAAAATTTGCTTGTGTCGAGATATGATTTAGCTAATTATGTGTGAAAGTTCTGCATGTCATGTGTTTTGATATTAGCATTATTATCTGACCACATTGATTGCTTCAGAAAAATAGTACGTATCATAGACACAAACCCAGAAAATATTGTGAGTTTTGAGCCGTAAAAAAAAAATTAGAGCAACACAATAATTGCTCAATGTGTTTTTCATGAGTGTCACACATGGTCTGAATATTTTCGAACTTGCTTTGTTATGCATGTTAATATCACTGTGGATTTTTGTGTACGAATATGATAAAGGCGCTTAGGATGAGCCACTAGCCTAAATATCTCCGCACCCCGACATAGTTATCAATTAGTGAGCCCATGTGAGCCTTATTAGCCTTATTTATTGATTTGGAGCCACGATATTTAGCCACTTTATCCCATTATTTTATCCTTCATCCTCGAACTATTGTCAGCATGTTAGCTTACTAATCGCTTTAGAATATTGAGTCTATTAATTTAGAGGAAAGATGATTATAGCATGTTATATCTGGTTGTGGTATTTTATTGTAGTTATTTGAAAAAAAATATCGAATGAAAAAAAAAAGAGAGATCGAAAAAAAAAAATAAGACAAAAAAAAATATATCGAAAAAAAAAGAAAGAAGAAAAAAAAAGAGAGAGAAAAAATATCTGGAAAAAAAAAGGTTCACAATAGATTTGTAAATTATTGCCTTGATTTTTTAATTATAGTTTTGAGTATGTTTAATAGTCATAAGAGTTTCCGCTATCTGACTCGTATTTTGTTGGTATAGAGCGTAGACAAGGAAAAAGCGATTTAGTGACAACATGCTTGACTATTTTAGCCCACTTATCCCATATGTTACACCCTTATTACCCTGAGCCCCATTACAACCTTGATAAAGACCTTTTGATTCATGCATGAGATTCATTATGTGAATATGATGTGATATATTTGCAAGCTTAGAGTAATATCATTCTATGATGTGAGTTGAGTGCTGTTATACAGATTCCATTAAACACTTCGAGCGACAGCGACCCATGTGAGAGTTGTCACTTGATACGTGTTACGATCTGAAAATATTTTTGTGCTATGATATGATTGCGAACTATCATTTCATGTCCCATGTTTAACTGGATCATTCATTAGCTAATGACGATCTCGGTCGATTGTGCTTTCAATTTTTGAGAATAAACATGAGAACTCATTTAGTGACGACGTAAATCCTAACTTGATTTAGTTTATTCCGCTTTTATGATCGAGGACGATCAAAGCTAGTTTGGGGGTTGTTGATAAGTCGGGATTTTACGTTACTTTATACCCCGTTAAAATGTGTTATTGGTTGTTATTAATCAAATTTTGTCAAATGTCCTTTGTCTACTTTTATATTTTATATTTGACAGATATTTGAGAAAAAGAGCTTAAAAACCGGAAGATTTGGACGAGAAAATAAGCCAAGGAAATTGAGCTGGAAAACCATGCAAGATCATGCCTAAAACTAGCCAATCTATGTGCGGCATATTTGAGAAAATATTGCAAGGGAGCTGCTCATTGAAAGTGACGTGAGGAGTCAAGCTTCAAACTAATAATTGGTTTGCTCTATATTTTATAATACACAAACAAGCATACAAAGAGCAGATACTTGACGATTGGAAAGAAAAGAGAAGGAGCCCACCCACATGCATGTACGCATCTTTCAATTGATTTTGTGGATTTAATGGTAAGACTATTCGATGATTGAAAGACAAAGAAGCAGCTCAAGATACACGCACGAGGCTCAAGAAAAGAAAATATCAAATAAGGCAGCTCAAGATAGGAAAAAAAGGACCAAGCGAGATCTGCAAAGTCTGCGCAAAGATTACTTCTTGATGGTATAGAGTTTTAAAACTCTATAAAACCCATACTTCAACAAACAGGGGGGAGCTAAAAAAACAGAGAGAACGGTGGGCAAGAAACTCACGAAGCACACACCTCACGTATCTCTCACGCTCAAGGCCACCGCATCTCGATCCGGCAGAGCACTCAACAAAGCTCACCTCACCAACCAAGCAACTTACCTCAAGGCCAACATAAAATCGTATACGGTTGAGGAGATATTAAGCAACGAGCTCTCTCAAGCACACCTCTCAATACGAGGCAAGCTGCTCTCGTCAAGCGGTTCAGTTCTCATCATCTACACACGAGCATACAACCACAAGGGCGACAGTCTTGGTGGCGCAGCTGGTAACGAAGCTAGGGAGTCGAGACAGGGCCGAGGGTCAAGGCGTTCCTTCAAAGTCGCCTACCAACTGCTCGACGAAAGTACTGTGAGGAACGTAATTATTTTATCTTTGTTTAGTGTTTTAATTATGTCTGTATTTGAATCGTAGTTGTCGTTAATTAATATGTGTGTTTAAGTATCTATGTGGTTAAGGCCGTATTGGGCCGGATTATGATTTCGTTTAATGCTACTCGTATTATGTTTAATCGTATGAGTTAAGTTACGTGTCCTATATTTGAGTTTAATGCTAGCGTATGCCTGATCAACATATGCTTGATTCTTGATTGGTTATGACACTGAAAAAGTAATTAGACCGGTTAGAACAATAAATATAGTGCACCACGACGTAAAACCGACCAGAGATGGAATTCGGTTTCGTCCGTGTGGTTTTCCGAGATCTTAGGCGCCGAAAGCGTTTAAGCTCGGGGAAATTCATAAAGCCGAATGCGTGTGGGGTAACTACAGTCATATAGGAATATAGTTGATTGGTTCACTTTCGCATAGGGTTGCTAGTTACGTGAATAACGGGTAGCACGTAAGTTAGAATTTCTACCTTAACTAGATTCATATTGGTTAAATATATACGATTGCATGCAGACGTAGGATTAATCTGTGCCGAATATGTGCTTTAACCATGCTTGTCATTATGATTTAAAACCGTTATTTTTATTTGCGCTCTTATCTAGTTTGATTACTTTATTTTTATCTCCAAAAAGAAATCATAAAAACACTTATTTATTTCACTTTAGTCTAAATTAAAAATTCAGAATAATATCTTAGAACTAATCGAGCTATCCTCGTGGATCGATACTCGGATTTACGTCCGTTTTATACTACTTGCACGACCTAGTACA